>JAIGNY010003850.1:1010000-1082500 GCA_020152595.1 Chiridota heheva
TATATCAGACCTCGTCCTTCTCAGCATCAACCCCGCTACTCTCGGCACCTTCTCCTGGTCCACTTTTCCTCCTTGAGCCACCCCCTCCTCCCTTCTATCCACCTGGGCCTCTCCACTCATCACAAAACCCAAACCCACCCAAACCTCTTCATCAATCTGCACAACCAAATCAAAGACCAACTCTCAAACTACACCTCCATCTATACTGATAGCTCCAAGGAAGGCATCAAGACAGCTGCTGCTGCCTTTATCCAAGACATCACTCTCAATAGCAGACTTCCTGACTACTCATCCATCTTTTGGCTGGGGCAAAAGGCCATCCTCCTCACCCTTCAACTTTATTGAGTACTCTGTGCTCAGCCGCTTTGCCATTTTCTCCGACTCCAGGGATGTTCTTACTTCTTTACTCAATCTTAAATGGGATAACCCCACATCCCACCTCATCCTCCGTAAACTCTTTTTGTTCCCCCTCCCATCTCCGTAGGAAAATATTCTTTTTTCTGGATACCCAGCCATGTTGGCATCCCTAGCAATGACAGGACTGATGCAGCTGCTAAGCTTGCCCTCACCCTTCCCCTACCCCTTTTCTAAAAACCCTTTCTGACATCAAACCGCTTATCGCTTCCCTTGTTCATGGCTGCTGGCAAACCTCATGGGACTCCCAAATTGATAACAAACTCCACATCATCCAGCCTACCATTCCGATCAAACCCACCATTCACAACCTATCCCGTGTTGATTACCTGCCTTAGAATAGGTCACACCCACCTCACTCACTCCCACCTCCTTATTGGCTCCCCCCAACCCCTCTGCAACAATTGCCATTGCACCCTTACAGTCCATCACGTTCTTCTTGCTTGCCCCCTGTACAACCTTCTTAGAGTTTCCCTTGCTCCTTACAACTCAATTGCTAAGTTCTTCCAGAAAAACCCTCCACATAAAATTATCTCCTTCCTTCATCATGCTTCCCTCTAAAACCATATTTAGTTCTTCTCTTCCACCCCCTCTCTCTGCTTTGTTTTTTTCACCCATGCACCACCTCTCAAGATCCCAGCTTTCTGACTTTTTGTTCTTGTATTTCTCTCATTCTCCCCATGTTTTTTTTCCTTCCTACCTCTAGAATGATCTGACCTCTCAGGCACAATTTGACCATCGTTGTTGTGGTGCCGTTAAGCCCTCATCAAAAACAAACAAAAAATGTTGAAAAACCTTCTTCAGTTTGAGCAGACTTACTGTACATGGTGAAGTGTTACACTGGCATTTAACTGTATTCATTAGTTTATCATGTGATAGTCACAGGCATTCATTGTTTTGCATTATATCTAGAATAGTTGCCATTTGTATTACCCTTATCTAGAATAGTTGCCATTTGTATTACCCTTATCTAGAATAGTTGCCATTTGTATTACCCTTAGTCTACACAGTTTTCTGTAAGTTTGTGCACCTGTCCTATTCCTCACTCATGGCTTTTTTCTTCTACTATTCAGTGTGCTGACAGTTAAGAAGCATGGGAGTGCATACCACCATTCTACCCAAGCCATCATGTGGACATCGGTGGCTACGGGTGGCGCTTGTCCTTTACATGGTGGTCTTCTGGGTGAGTGTCATGGATTCCTTATTCTTACAAATATGATTAAAGGATAAGATCAGTAGTGCTGTCATGACATATTGATTATCGCGATATCTCTTTTCCTACGACATGAAATATGCCTCTCGTGACATATTGCGATACCAAAAACTACTACTCAACTAAGAATTTTGTGCGCAACTAGGCTGCTTCGTACATTTACAATTCTAACATTATGGTATTTAATCCAAAAGTCAAGTTTAGGCCATTAAAAACGTGCAAAATAATCGTAAAACATAAAAAGAACTAATTGAAAATCGTGCTCCGTCACCACACACTGGCATGCGCTGATGTAAGTTGACAAAAAGAATGACAAATTGGTCCAGAATGTGCCACTCAGGCTCTCACTTCGATGATTCATGGTCACGTTGGTTGAATTACCAAGCACGTGCGTGATGCGTGATGAACGTAGCAGACACGCGATCATGTCATCTGCTAGATTTGCAAATCATTTTTTCTTGCGTTCATCATATCATGGAGTAAATTTTAACTAAATGATCATATAACGTTGATGATATTAACAATTTGTGTCGTGTGTCAGTTTCCTTGAAAAGTATTGCGATATACGATATACCGCAATATTTTTCTCCATGATAATCAATACGTTATAGACCCATGTCGTGGCAGCACTAAAGGTCAGTAACCATGATGTCAGTTAATCTTATGTGACAAAAAACAAACAGAACAAAATGGTGAAGAAAGTGTTTAAAACTCTTATTGCATTTAAGGATTAGTTCAGTGGTCAAGCAAGTTTATCTTATATGAAAGAGGTCTCAAAAGAAACAAAATGGTGAACAAAGCATTCAAAAATCTTATTCCGTTAAGAAGATATTTAAGTTTAAAGTTTGGTATCATTTGTGTAGAAACGACTGAAATCAGACTAGTTGTGATGTCATAGCTTTAGATTCCTCAGTCTTGATGTATTTTATCATATTTTGTCTTGAGATTTTGTGGCTTTAAAACCATGGAATATCTCAAAAAAGCAGTAAAACTGAATCTATAAAGGGTATTCATAATATACCACCTGAAGAAAGTTTGAGGAAAAATAATTTAAATAGTGAAAAAATTAGATATACTTTCTATAAAATACATAAAGACTTTAAGGAACCTGATGCTGTGACATCACAACTAGTCTGATTTTAGTCATTTCTACAGAAATGATACCAAACTTTAAATTTTATTATTTCCTTAAACGGAATAAGATTTTTGAATGCTTTCTTCACCATTTTGTTTCTTTTAAAGTCCTCTTTCATATAAGATGGACATGCTTGACCACTGAACTAATCCTTTAAGAAGATACAGTATTTATGTTTAAAGCATTGCATCTGATTTGTGTAGATAAACTGAAATTACAGAGTCGCTGGGTTAAACCACTTTGAAAAATGCTCCGCTGTTATTTACTCAATCAAAGGCTTGATACTTTTTATTACAATGTATTTTGAGATTTTATTATTTCCCTCATTGGATTTGTCTAAGAGCATTAAAACAGCATCTAGAAAAGAGGCTGTGATTTACTTCATCGAAAGTTCTTTGGAAAAATGTTTGTAATTGTTACAAACTTTTGTTAATTTTCATCAGGATGCATTAACAATTAACCTCCCTAAGTTTGATGATTGACAGCTTTTTCAACCATTTACCACATGAAACAACAAATTTTGCATAGCTAAATGGGGCAAACATCCCCCATGTTGTACTGGTACAGCTACCTAGCTGCATGCGCTCATACAGTCAATGCAATATACTGTACAAAACAAATTTTTGCACACCCAGACTGAGTGATGGCAAAATGGTGAACAAAATTGTGCTTACAAAGAGGCTTGTAAATCTGATTACTGTTGCCCAGAACAGTTAGCCACTGAATTTTGTTTATCCCTCAGTAATGAAAACTCTTAAGACCCAGAGAAATGCCATAAATGGATCAAAGCTTGCTGCAGGCCACATGAACATCCGAATATCAATGCGTTAGTAATGCATGATAGCAGATATGAGGTTTGTTTGCCACACCTAGTTACCATGCTGCTAAAGTGGGCGTGGCCTATTTCCATAATTAGAGAGGCTAATATAATTGGTAAGGAAGTGATCTGTGATGTCACTCTTAGTTTGACAACATCAGTTGTTTTCATAAGAAACTACTTGCAACTGTAGAATACAATATCTGCCAATTTTAGTAGAGGTAAACAGATGCCAATCAGAGGTGGTTTATTTTCTCTGGTGTGATTTTTCTTTTAAAAAACAGGTTATAGGTGCCTTGCTGCTCTCATTTGGAATTTACGCGGCGATTGAAAAACGCGATTACATGGCCGTCACCTCCGTTTTAGTGACACCTTCTTCTATGATGCTTGCTGTCGGGATTTTTATGTTTTCTCTTAATTTCATTGGATGGGTCGGAGCTTTGCGGGAAAATGTCCTTCTTTTAAGAATTGTAAGTAATTTTGCTGTTAGATGATGTTATGTTTTTAAATGTTGTGGGAATAATTAAGAAAGTGATTAAGAATACACCTGTCCTTAAACAGACTGACCAAATGTCCATATTTGCTTATCAAATTGACTTTTGCTAATTAAAATGCAATGGAAGCAAGCCACCAGAACATACCAACACACTTTTTTTCCATGTTTAGCTATTATGTGTATATCCGTATTTCACAAACAGCCATAAATATTAAGCGAATTTAACTTTTGTTCATCCTGTTCACGGTCGTAGGGCACAAAACCAGCAAAAATATGATATAAAATACTTCAATAATGTAAAATAGTACTAATTGAATAATTGCTAAAGACACCTTTCCTTTAATACCTGCCATTTATTTTTTCCTGGGACAACCCTGCATATGTCATGTCGTTTGATTCTCCCCTGCCCCCTCCTGCTTCACCTAAATCTTGCTAAAAGGTCCAGATTTTGAGGCAATGACCACTCGTTTTTGGTCTTCAGTAAAATTGAAGCTTCCAAACAGTTTAAAGACTGCTATTTTGACACAATTTTGGAGAAGATTTGACACTATCAGCATTTTTTTTCTTCATTCTACGACCCTTCAACACCCAATCTTACTAAAAGGCTTGCTACAATATGTAGTCGATGTTTTGATAGCCAGTAATTGTGTTGTTATGATTTCTGTTTGGCAGTTTTGATCGATAGTTTACTTTCTGGGTATTTTTAGATGCATGTTTTTAAAGTATGACATGTTTGTTCTGTTTTGCGTTTTTAGTTTGCCAACACCCTCTTCATATGTGTGTTTTTGCAACTTATCGCTGCGCTTGTGGCAATCATATTCAGAAACAAGGTGAGGAATTCTTGATTTATATATCGTTACACAGTACATCCTTAAATGTCTATGGACAGAAACAGAAGTTTTCTGTTTAACCAATTACCAAAAAGTGCATTAAATTTTGTTTGAATTTTGAAAATAGCTTGTGTAGTTTTTAAGTTATTAGTAATCAAAGTTTGAATTTTTTTTTAAATTATATTGACAATGTGTGAACAAGAAAACACCTCAAAATGCTTTTATTTTTATTTGTATTTCTTCCCTTTATTTTAGACCTTGAAAATGTTTAAAACTCCTTTTCAGCTTGAGGTTGGTAGGAGGTACAATAAATATCAAATCCTCTTCATCAGAATTATCTTCACTTTTTCCACACAAAAAAACAACAAAATGGCGGAGGGTTAAAAAATAATGGATTTACATAAAAAATAAAGACATTATCCCGTTCATACAGTAATAACATCTAATAATACATCTTTTGCATATTTTCCCATATTTTTTCAAGAAGTTTTAACTGATATTGATGATTTTTTTTGCTTTCTTCATGTTTTTTAGTGGATCGAAAATCAAATAGCTACTGTTGCCCTCTACCTATCCATATGTACCTTAAATATATGGAAAGTCATAACTGCAAATTCAAGTGTTCAAGAATTGAACACTATCATTGCACCATGTACAAAATATTACTTATTGTTTACAAATCTATGAATGGTTGTTGTGCCCCAATTTATATATCTAACTTCTGAAATGATATGTTTCTCTTCATAATCATCGTTCTGGTGAAAAACTCCTTATATGTGAACCAAAATCCTACCATACATGGAGTGACAGATCTGTTTCTGTAGCAGCTTTGCGTCTTTGGAATCCATTGCCACTCCATATCAGGTTGTCTTGTTCTGTTGACTCATTCAAAAAAAAAAAAAAAAAATAATCTCATGTGTGATGCCTATGCAATTATATACTTAATTTTAGATCACTCTTCATTTATTTTATTGTCCATGTATACTTATCTGTAAATTTAATGTTATATGTACATGTGCGCCTTAAGCGTCCATTAGGATGGATATGTGCACGTTATTAATTTTAATATTATTATTATTATTATTATTATTATTATTATTATTATTATTATTATTATCATCATTATTATTATTATTATTATTATTAGATAAAGTGGTCTCTACTTCATATCAGGTTGTCTTGTTCTGTTGACTCATTCAAAAAATTTTCTAAAAATCCATCTCATGTGTGATGCCTATGCAAATATGTAGTTAATTTACAATCATTTATTTTATTGTTCATGTATACTTATCTGTAAATTTAATGGTATATGTACTGTATGGCGCCTTGAGCATCCATTAGGATGGATGTGTGCACGTTAGAAATCTTATTTATTATTATTATTTAACCCTTACTCTACCAGGGCTTTAAAAATAGCGACCCCAATTTTTGTAACTTTTTTTTCATATGCATTTTTGACAACTTTCCTTTCATTTTCTTTCGTTACAAGTTTGGTTGGAATAGATGCTAAGATATTCATCTTTTGAGTAATTAAAACCAATTTAGGAAATATTGGACAAAATTATGCAAATTAAGCAATTTTTGGCTAAATTTGGTCAACAAATGGTCAATCTTTGCAGAAGTGTAACTTCTTGTCAGTATTGAAAACAGAGATTTGTGTTACATATTTAGATTGTTTTTGAAATTTCCTTTCC
The DNA here is from genome assembly GCA_020152595.1 of Chiridota heheva. Classification (NCBI taxonomy): domain Eukaryota; kingdom Metazoa; phylum Echinodermata; class Holothuroidea; order Apodida; family Chiridotidae; genus Chiridota; species Chiridota heheva. The sequence continues at coordinate 1,016,600 of JAIGNY010003850.1, forward strand.
AATGATACTAATCTATAATTTTTAGAAAGAAAGAAAAGATGAAAACACATCAAAAATGATAAAAGTCAAACGTCCCTGAAAGCTGCAGCAGAAAAATAATTACGCAGTGGTCACGGCGAGACTCGAACCCGGAGCGCCCATGACGCTAATCGCGTACATTTCCTCTGCGCCACGTGGTCGGTCAATTTGAAGAGGTATAATTTTGTTCTTATAGGATAGGTTTTTTAAATAAAAGGGGGTATGCCTTTATTTATATATCAAATGAAAGAAAATTTCAAAGCGCTTTGAACGGCGGTTCAACAAAGCATGCGTGATGTAAGGTTTGGGTTACACGATTTTTGAAAAAACGGGTCAAAAATGGCAGAAATTCATGAAATTTTGAAGAAATTTCTCCAGAACAAGAGATTGGGCGTAGGGATTATAAAAATTATATCAGAAACCAATACTATCATGTCTTAGGACTTGCGTGTTTGATTTTGAAGCAAAAATGTGATCTTGAAATTATCGTAAGATGTAAAGAGAAAAATAAAAAATTGAATTTTTTTTAGCAATTATTGAGTTTTATCCTTTTTCGATGTATTTTTTCTAAAAATTATGTAATATGACCCCTATAAAAAAGTTTGATTTTGAAAAAGAAATATCCGAGTACTTTAAAATGATACCAAGATTACTCTTATAGGACTGGTAAAGTTCCGATTTTATTTTTAGAAAAAGGTGATTTGAAAACGGCGATACTATCGCCGCGTGGTAGAGTAAGGGTTAAGCATCAAAACTTTAACAGTTTAAGAACGTGTCTTGGTGTACTGAACACATGATGTTCTAATAAATAATCACTAAATGTTCTACTTCTGAACACCAAGCGTCCAGATAGATTTGTTTTATTTGTGAACACATTTACATGTAAATGGCATGTAACAGAAAGGGAATGCATAGGCGTGATCAAATTGGTCAATTTAAACACTTGGTGTTCAGTGACCAGAGCTGTAGTTGGGTGAGATATACTGTATACAGGTAAACTACACATTAATCTTATCCTGAAATTACAGTATTTGTCAGTCCGGCAGCATGCCTATAAATAGCCATGCTGCCAGACTGTTTGTATTTTGTTGGTTGTATTGCATCTAAATAAGCATCATTCAAATTTATAAGCAGACAAAACTGGGTACAGATTGTGTTTAACATTCTCAATTTTAATTTCATAGTCACAGTAGCCTAGCCTAATGTTATAGGCCTAGTCATTAACCCTAAACCTAACTCTTACCGGGCTAGGCCTATAACATTAGGCTAGGCTACTGTGAAAGTCAAATTAAAATTGAGAATGTTAAACACAATCTGTACCCAGTTTTTTCTGCTTATAAATTTGAATGATGCTTATTTAGATGCAAAACAATAACAAAATGCAAATACTATAATTTCAGGATAAGATTAATCGATAATTTGTTCTATACAAAGCAAATTCCCACTTCAAACGTTTGTACAAAACGCTGGAGGTCATTCTCTGGTTGTTCACACATGTAACGTAACAGAGAATGGGCCAGTGGACCCCTGGGATATCCCTGGGCTATTTTCCGCCCGTCACACACGTAACGTAACAGAAAATGGCTCTGAAACGTGATCACTGCATGCACTGTTGAGTCTGACGACTGTACTGTATGATGTAGTTGTTGTTGAGCTTAGTGAATGCACATTTTGTTTTCGCGGTGAGACATGTGACAATGCATGGCGGGAAATGTAACACTGTGTGTTTAACTTAAGAACATGTTTTTGTTGACATGTCCATGTCATGGAAACACTGGGTGTTCTGTTTACTTATAATCAGTGTAAAAGCTGGTAAATAGAATGTATTATATTGATAAGAACACATTGACGCATGGTGTTCATTAAAGTGTGACGCTAGTTTTAAGATATGGAACATCTATAATCCTGATGTAGAAACACGCATGTGCATAATTTGAACACTTTAGCAACAAACAGAACACTGAAAAGACGCATCAGGCGTCCGTGTATTTACAGTATAGCATGTCAATAGTATGCTAAATCAGTGGATCACTAGAGGCTTAGGCAGGATTTATTTACCAAAAGTGAGGGCAAAGCCAAAGTGTGTGTGTGTGTGGGGGAAAGGGGGGGATGGGGAAATCATACTAAGATACAAAAAAACTATGCAAAAGTTTTGGTTGATTTTTTGAGTATTCATTGACCTGTTTGCTTGCCAAAGTGATACAATTGTATTCTTTATGAATCTCAGGTTTTCTACTTAGTGTAAATATTGGTGTTAGAGAAAGTTTGTAGCTTTCCACAAGTTTTGCTGAATAGTTGTGTGTCTCTGGAAAATTGTGCCCTCACTTTTTGGTCTGCCGTCAGATAGCAGTGTCCACCGTAAAAGTTGGGGGCACCATGTAGGTCACTGCAACATGGGGGCATGTACTCCCTGTGTCCCCAGGTTTGTACATGTATGCCTATGTTATTCACCATTGCTTTTATGAGTGGGATTTGCCTCAATTGTGGGGAAGGGGGGGGGACAAATCAAATTTTCCTACCTAAAGTGGGGTGTGGAGGGGTAAAAATCATGCTTAAGTACAACAAATCCCCATTCAAAAGATACAAGTTTAGAAAATAGTGGGGGAATGCCCCATATTTTCATTACATCTTAACTAGTAAATACATTTTATCTGCTTAAGTTCATATAAGTGTTTGAGCTAAACATTTTATGCTGACTATTTTCTTCAGATGAGCAACTTAGTAACCAACGGGATCCAAAGAAGCATTTCTTATGCTTATCATTTCTTTAGAAGTTTAGACTAGCAACTTTAGTGAGCTACGGAATCCAAACAAGCATTTCTTATGCTTATCATTTCTTTAGAAGTTTAGACTAGCAACTTTAGTGAGCTACGGAATCCAAACAAGCATTTCTTATGCTTATTTCTTTTTTTGCAACTTTTGTAGACCAAACCAATTTCTTTAGAAGTTTAGACTAGTAAGCTATGGAATCCCAAGATTTTTGAAGCATTTCAGTTTAGTACTACTACGGAATCCAAACAAGCATTTTTTTATGCTTATCATTTTTTTTTGTAGACCACCAACCCTGATCATACATTTCATTTCACCTTGGATTCCTTGCAACTTAATGTGAGTATGACCTCATACCATTCACTACCAGGGCCGTAATTTCTGGGGAAGGGGCAGTGGGACAATTAACATGTCTTGAGTTAGATGATTGATAGCTTTTTCAACCAATCACCGCATGAATTTGCCTAGCAACAAAATCTGCATAACTCAGTGGGACAAACATCCTACGCGGTACTGGTACAGTACAACTAGGTAGCGGCATATGCTCATGTTGTCACTGCAATTTACTGTACAAAACAAATTTCTGCACACTGAGTGATGGCAAAATGGTGAACAAAAATTGCACTTATGGGCCTGCTGTGGGCTTTGTAAATCTGATTCACATATCAAATGGAATTTTGTTTATCCCGTTTGCTAAAAACTCTTAAAGATCCGGAGAAGTGCCATAAATGGATCAAAGCTTGCGGCATGCAAGCCTCATGAACATCTAAATGTCAGTGCATTGGTAATGCACGATTGTGGATTGTGGCTTATTTTGTAACTTGGAAACGTTAATTCCCCCATTTTTCAGTATAATTTTATTAATTCAGTATATTTTGGGAAAAATTTGGCTCCTATTCGGATAAGAAGCCCTGTCCCCCCACTGGATCAAATTACTGCCCTGCTCACTACTGTTTCCCCATCCATCGCCGTCCCCCGTCCACAGCCGTCCTCCGTCCCCGCCCCGTCCCCACCGCCCCACCGCCGTCCCCGTGCACCGTCCCATCGTCCGTCCACCCCGTCCCCGTCCACTGCCGTCCCCGTCCACCACCATCCCCGTCCACCGCTGTCCCCGTCCATCACCGTCCCACAATGTAAAAAGTGTTGTCCCTTTCGGAAATTCAAAACAAGTAACTGGGACCTAGCATTCAAAGGTAAAGTTGGCATGTTTTCATTAACAAAAGCGCTATATACCAGTTCCATGAAAATAGTGAAAATATGATATGTTCAGACTTATGAAATTTTGTTCTTTAATGTTTCTGTGATTTATCTTTTGAAACGGAGACAATGTAAAAGATGATTCCTTTCGAAATAATTGGTGTTTAATTGAAGATTTATGTACATATTTCCTATTCAATTCTGTAAATTTACTTTAAAATTTGTACTTTCCTTTTTTTTTTGTTCTGGAGCAATATTACCTGGTACAAAACAGTTATATTATTTCAATATGACTTCTTGCAATTTGCATATCGTTTTTTGTTCAAAGGTCAAAGACCTGTATTTGGTCTCAGTACTATTTTTCAATCAGGAAACAGCACTATATAGTCCTGGACCTGGGGTCAGTACTTATGGAGCTGAAAAAATCTATATTTCCAATGCTTATAACTGTTGGAAAATCTGGAATTTGCAGGGATTTTTATCATTATCATTAATTTTTGAGAGATATTTCTTGAGTAAACAACAGTGTGGTAAAATATGTGCTCTAAAAAAGCGTCCCCCATGTAAGTGTGTGATAAAAAGTACATTGAAATGTGAAAGTATATAAAGATGTATTCACTACTTTAATATTATTTCTGTCGCGATATTTATTGGGAAGATTTTGACGTCTTTATTCTGAAATGTGAATTTTTTTATAATTGATTCCAACTCTGATTACTTATTTGGTATTTGTAAATATTTATCAATTGTTTTACTTGATTAAGATGTACTTGGAATATAGTAAGAGTATTTTATTGGACTTTTTAAACCATAGAGCAGGTGAGTAGGTAAAATACACCAGTAGTGAATGGCATTACCATTCACTGCTGTGTGTATTTATTTCACCAGGAGGGAAGGGGTAGGGGGTGGGGGGAGGGGGCACTTCCATATGTGAGGTATATATATGTGTCACCCGAGCAGTTGCCTTTTTTTGCATCATTTCATAGTACAGCTGTCGTTTTACATCATATTCATAGTGCATGCAGGTCCCAAAAAATGCTGATTTACTCTGTTAATTTTGTACTGCTGGTCCATTTTTACAATATTTTTGCTGAATACTCCATACTGCAAGGTACCAAAATTGACTTCTTTTGTACTGCGGGTATGAAATTTTATAACCCCATACTGCAGGTACAAAACAATCTGCCATACAGCGGGTATGGTTTTCAGTTGATGGACTGCTCACCCCTACCACTTTCAGTATGAAGTTCCCCCTTCATTTTGCAAGTCCCCCTCCCGGGTATTTTTGGGCACTTTGTACTAAAACATGGTTGAAGTCAGCTACATAGATTGTACTAGTGATGCACAGTGTCTTAATCTTCATTAGCAGTTAACTTTGTTTATGAATCATGTACATCTGGGATCATAATCTTCTGTATTACCTTTTGCTAGTTTGAATGCTGTGGTGGAGACGATTTCAATGACTGGGATAAAAACCTATATTTTGATTGCGATGGCAAAGCCCCCTCATCATGTGGAGTCCCTTACTCATGTTGCGTGGCATCACTTGTGAGTATTCGTTCAGATTCTTAAACATGTACCAGGTGTTGAGGGACACCTTTTGGAGGGGTTGGGATGGGGACATTCACAGGAGAAAACATCAATGACTGATTAAAAAAACCTTCTTTTTTTTAATGTGATGGTAGAACCCTATCATTATGTGAAGTTCCTTACTCGTGTTGTTTTTGAGACCTATTTTGCTTCAGAATTGGATAGAAGCAATTTTTGGCTAAATTTGGTCAACAAATGGCCAATCTTTGCACAAGTACAACTTCTTGACAATATTGAAAACAGAGATTTGTGTTACATATTTAGATTCTTTATACAAACTTATTTTTCTTTCCAATGATGCTAATCTATAATCTTTAGAAAGAAAGGAAAGATGAAAAAACACCCAAAATAATTTTAGTCAAATGACCCCTGAAAACTGCAGCAGAAAAATTATCACACAGTAGTTACGGTGAGACTCAACCTGGTGCGCTCATGTGCTGGCCACGTTCATATATACTACACCAGATGATCATTGAAAATGCTTTAGTGAAATTTAATTATTATAGGAAAGGGTCCAAATTGAGGGGGGTATGCCTGTATTTATAAATCAAATAAAAGGAAATTGCAAGCATTTTCGTACGGCGGTTCAATAAAGCATGTGCGATGTACGGTTTTGGTACACGATTTTTTAAAGAAAAATAACGGGTCAAAAATGACAGAAATTCATGAAATTTTGAAGAAATTTTTCCAGAACAAAAGATTGCAGGTAGGGATTATAAAAATTAGACCAGAAATCAATAATATCATGTCGTAGGATTTGCATGTTTGATTGTGAAGCAAAAATGTGATCTTGAAGTTATTGTAAGATTTAAAAATGAAAAAAAAACATTTTTGAGTTTTACTCTTTTTCAAGCTACTTTTTCTCAAAATTCTGTAATATGACCCCTATAAAAAAGTTACATTTTGTGATAGAAATATCTTGAGTACTTTAAAATGATACCAAGATTACTCCATAGGACTTTGGTAAAGTCCCGATTTTATTTTCAGAAAAAGGTGGTTTGAAAACGGCGATAATATCGCCGCATGGTATAGTAATAATGTCCCAATTTTGTCATCCCTTATATACAATTTCTTCCTTGCTCCCCACACAACACTACTGGTAATAGAGACAACAAAAGCGTCATATGTTAGACTCTTAAAGAGCCGATTTGGTGCTCAGTTTCCTGTTAACTGTAGAATTTACAAGTTAGTTTCATTTTGATTCTTATTCATTGCAGGTTAAACTCACACTCTGTGTAGTATCATGTTTATATTGTTTAAACTGGACCAGCAGAACAAACATTTGTGATGTCATCAGTTGATTTTTGTTTGCGTTTATCTATCAAGACAAACATGCGTGATAGATGTGAATGATTGAAGGCTAAATAACATCACGTAGTGTAAAAAGTAAACAATTAATGCATAAGAAATGGGTGATGTCATTTGAATTAAGACTCAACTGGTCAGCCATCCATGAAGGGGGTGGGGGCATGTCATTTGAATTAAGACTCAACTTCAGCCATCCATGTGGGGCACTTCCATATGTGAGGTATATATATATATATATATATATATATATATATATATATACATACATACATACATACATACATAATCTTTTCGAAATAAACGTTATTCTAATGATACAGAACTATCAAAGTTTATATGGGCCCTCAAGGACAGCGAAGAAAGTTACTCAATTCTATGGTCGATTGTGAAACATGCCAATACAGCTCGGAGAGGCACTTCCGCTCAATGCAGCTTATGCTTAGAGGAAAAGCTCACAATTATCTCTTCTATCTTAAGAAAAGAGAACTTGCCTAACTAGAGAACAGAGCTGGTATCGAAATACCATCACCAAAGTGCACTGAAGCGTGCAAGACAAAGAGAGCCAAGCTAGGTTTTATGTTTAGTACCACACTTGCTTGATGAACCCGAAAGGGCATGAAACTTAAAGTAGCAAGTCCAGATTCGTTATTATTAATATTCTAGCTTTGCCTTGTGTATTGAGCACTTTATCAACCAGAATTGGTATAATTAGTGTATATATATATATATATATATATATATATATATATATATATATATATATATATATATATATATATATATATATATATATATATATATATATATATATATATATATATATATATATATATATATATATATATATATACATATATATATATATATATATATATATATATATATATATATATATATATATATATATATATATATATATATATATATATATATATATATATACACATATATATATATATATATATATATATATATATATATATATATATATATATATATATATATATATATATATATATATATATATATATATATATATATATATATATATATATATATATATATATATATATATATATATATATATATATATACCGAGCAGGTGCCTTCTTTTGCATCATTTTTGTAGTGCAGGTCCCAAAAATTCTGTTTTACTCTGTCAATTTTGTACCCCTGGTTTATTTTTACAATATTTTTGTTTAATAATCGATAATGCAGGTATCAAAATTGATTTCTTTCATACTGCAGGTATCAAAATTGTATATTTTCTTACTGCAGTTACCAAAACATCTGTCATACAGCGGGTGTGGGTTTCTCTTGATAGGCTGCACACCCCTACAACTTTTAGTATGAAGTGTCCCCCCCCCCTTCTCCCCTCAGGTCAACTATCAGATAAATTGAAGAAGAGTGAGAGAAACAAGGCTTACATTGTACTAAAAACTCATTTTCCATATATCGTATATGTACACAGAAATTTGTTTGTTTTTGTACTTTAAAATGAATAAAATTCATTCATAGAATCAATTAACTGAAAATATTTCCTTATCACATTTTGTAGCCTATTCCATTTTCAAGAATGCTTTGTGCAGTGGGACATGAAATCAGATGAACAAATGAAATAATTATCTTTGTACCCAATCATCATACCCCATTATCCTTTTATGCCCTTTCTGCATACTTTGTGCAAACTGAAATGTACATAACTTTATATTCAAGTTGAACAACAAAGGAAGCATAACGGAGCTGGAATTATTTATAAAATTTCCCACAATTCTAAATAAAGGTGTCAAAAATCTTCCCATAAAAAATCGTGACAGGTAATTAAATCAATGTAGTGTAAACATCTTTATATAAACCCACTTATGCAATTTAATGTACTTTTCATCGCACAATTACATGGGGAAGTTTTGAGAGCATATTTTTACCATATATATATATATATATATATATATATATATATATATATATATATATATATATATATATATATATATATATATATATATATATATATATATATATATATATATATATATATATATATATATATATATATATATATATATATATATATATATACAGTATATATATATACAGTATATATATATACTGTTGTTTACTCAAGAAATTACCACAAAAAACCCAACAAATTTTTTTAAATTATTTTTGTTGTCTTCCCACGAATTCTAGATTTCCATGTGGTATAACCGCCGGAACTGTAGATTTTTTCCAGTGTTTTATTTTAGTGTTTGAGCTATGGCTGAACAAGGATTGATCGATGTTTAATTTATGCCAAATTTGTGATGAATGACTGTTTAAAATCTTTATATTAAGTTCTTTCAATTTTTTTCTAGATCTCTGTCACTGAAAAAGATAGGAAGTCTATTCCAACTAGAATTTGATTGAGGGCATGGTAAAGAATTTTGGTCAAAATTTGCACCATCCTGTACAGGATTATGACAGACATTTCAAAAAACAAAGAATTTAGAAAAGAAAAGCAAGGTCGCCCAGTAATACATCACAGATTTGCATAATAGTTTGCATAGTGATGCCTGAGATTTTAAAACGCTGTAAAATGGTCAATTTTTAACTGATTTTGGACGATCTTTCATAGTTTTTGATATATTTTAAAGTAATTTAGGTAATATTGCCTCTACATGTCCACATATCTTAAAAGGATTAGTTCAGTGGTCAAGTAAGTCCATTTTATATGAAAGAGGACTTCAAAAGAAACAAAATGGTGAAGAAAGCATTCTAAAATCTTAATCCGTTAAAGGATTTGTTCAGTGGTCAAGCAAGTCCATCTTATATAAAAGAGAACTTCAAAAGAAACACAATGGTGAAGAAAGCATTCAAAAATCTTATTCCGTTAAAGGATTACTTCAGTGGTCAAACAAGTCCATCTTATATGAAAGAGAACTTAAAAAGAAGCAAAATAGTGAAGAAAGCATTCAAAAATCTTATTCCGTTAAGGAGATATGTAGGTTTAAAGTTTGGTATCATTTGTATAGGAAAGACTGAAATCAGACTAGTTGTGACATCACAGCCTCAGATTCCTCAAAGTCTTGATGTATTTTATCATACTTTGTCTTGCGATTTGTGGCTTAAAAGACATTGCATATTCCATGGTAGTAGTTAAACATAATCTAGTAAGGCTAATTATAATGTACCATCTGAAGACATTTTGAGAAAAAATACTTCAAATTGTAAAAACTTAAATAAATTTTCTTTAATATACATTGACAATTGTTATAAATGTGAGGATTGAGGTGCCAACCTCCCATAGTAGAATTACTACATCAGTCATTTCTACACAGATAAGACAGAGCTTTTAAAGATAAATATCTCCTACAGGAAAAATTATTGAAGTAGTTTCTTCAACGGCGACGACGACGAGTGAACACACAATTACAATGACGGGGTCGTCGCCTGCATAATTGGTTATAATAGTAACAATGCTATTACGAAACGCTTAATATGACCCGGACTAGAACACAGGTACGACGTACGGACAGACATAACATCGACAACCAAGTCAATGTCCAGGGCCTTTGATAACCAGTTGTGGTACACTGGCGTGTTTACCCACCCCAGGCTTGAACCCAGGGCCTCGTGGTCTGTAGATAATAACCGCTACACCACAGTAGGTAGATGAAGTTTCTTCACCGTCTTGTTTCTAGTCCTCTTTCACATAAGATAGGCTTGCTTGACTTTTGGACTAATCTTTTAAGCTGAATAAGTTGTGGTGTAAAAAAGTAAACAATTAATTTGGTTAGAAATAAATGATGTCATTTGAAATGAAGACTATTGATGTACAGTACTCAATGGTTGTAAGTTGCAAAATCCCAGAAAATTCCATTTCATTTCTCAAAAAGACTTTTGAAGAATGTGCAGCTGTGATATGGCACATCTAGTCATCTGTATGCAAATCCGATACACCTTGAAGATTTCTTTTAAAGGATTAGTTCAGGGGTCAAGCAATTTTATCTTATATGAAGAGGACTTTAATAGAAACCAAATGATGAAGAAAGTATTTAAAAATCTTATTCCGTTAAGGAGATACTCAAGTTTCAAGCTTTCTCTTATCTGTGTAGAAATGACAGGTGTAGTAAGTCTACTATGGAAAGTTGGCGTCTTTATCCTTACATTCATAACAACTGTATTTTAAAGAAAGTTTATTTAAATTTTCTACTTTTTAAATGATTTTTCCTCAATATTTTTTCAGGTGGTATATTATAAATACTTTTACCAAATTCAGTTTTACTACTTTTTTGACATATTCCATGGTTTATAAGCCACAATATCACAGAACAAAATATGATAGAATACATCAAGACTTAGAGGAATCTTGAGGCTGTGACGTCACAACTAGTCTGATTTCAGTTGTTTTTACACAAATGAAACCAAACTTTAAACTTTGATATCTCCATAACGGAAAAAGATTTTTGAATGCTTTCTTCACCATTTCATTTCTTTTGAAGTCCTTGTTCATATAAGATAGATTTGCTTGACCCTTGAACTAATCCTTTAAGGGAATGAGATTTTGGAATACTTTCTTTCAGTTTTTTCCCTTTATTGCCAACTTATCTTATAAGATGGACATGCAGTTTCCACTGAACTTCTTTTAATTGTATATTTCCTTTCTTAGAATGACCTTGTACCAAACAGTCAGTGTGGCTACAAGATGCGAGTGGGCAATCCAAATCCTCTTTCTTTGGAGGGGGAGATATTTATCCGAGGCTGTACGGGAGCTCTGGTGGTCTGGGCCCGGGACAACTTATCTCTCATGATGGGACTATTACTTGGATTGTGCCTTCCTCAGGTAAGAAAATTCAAAGTCATTCAGAATGGTAGAATGCATCATCAAAAAGGAACTATTGGTCGAAGTCTTTTTTTGCAAGTTAATCTTTAACGTACCAGATGCCATTTTGTATGTACCAAAATCAAGAAATAATTTCTGGGCCATGCCAAAATTATATAGGGGAAATTTAGTATCATTTGAAAATACTCCTAAATTAGTTCTTTTGAAATATTGCTTTTTTGTGAGGGGTTATATTGAATTTTTTTAAATACATATTTTGTTTAATTTTTAAGATTCAGAATTTTCATTGTTTTGTCAAAAAATAAGCAAAACAAATTTTTGTCCCCAAAAAAAATTAAAGTTAAGCTTACGAAAAAGAATTTTATTTTATTTTTGGTCAAAATTGTTTACACAAATCGAATTGTTCGAATTTAATCAAGTTTTGTTCATGCCTATCCACAATTTTAGAATTTTGTGATTTTTGGTTCATTTTGGAACTTTAAAGAAAAAAGTCAACATCAGGAGCTCTGGAGTGAGGGTACTTGACAATTTATCCCTTATGATGGGACTGATACTTGGAAGAAAATTCAGTCATGTCTACCGAAAAGTGAGGCATCTTTTTTGCTAATTTATGCAAATTTAGAAATATTCATGTCGTTGAAAAATGAGTTAAGTATTCATTAGGAAATTATAAAGGTTGTTTATCAAATTTCTATGGAGTATTTGCATTGTCATGACCCGTGCATTAGATTCCCGAAATGCACAACCTTCAGTATTTGGTTTAGTCTATTTTTACAACAGGTGAATTTCTTAACAAAGGGAAAAAATATATGTAAACTTTTCTAGTTTTTCATTTGTTTTTTTTTGTATATAATTTTTTTTATGCATTTTAAACAATCTAAGAAGAAAATTTTAGAAAAAGATTAATGTTTTTGGCGTCTTGTTTATTTGCGTATTTAATGCGCGGTTCAGTGGATTTTGCACTCGCCAGGCCAAAATCCTTTGACTTCATGCATTAGATATGCAAATAAACGCTCTGCCTTAACATTAATCTTTAATTTGATACATTCTAAGCAATGGTTATTAGTACCATCAAGTGCAAGAAAAGTGTATGTGAATATTCTAGAGACCCCAGAATATACATCCTCAGCAGCATAGTGCAATCCTTGAGGAAGGGGAACAGGAGGAGGTATAGAATGATGACAAAAGTATCTAAAATCTTCAATTTTTAAAAATTATTTTGTGGCGTATATTTCAATATTCAGAATGCCAAAAATGAATTATGCTACATAGTTTGTTTCGAACATCTTAACTTTTTTGCTTAATAACCTTCTTGCACAAATGACCAGATCTGCAAATGACACTTATTGCCCTCAATTCACAAAACAACCCCTATTCCATTTTCAAATAATCCACGTTCAAAATTTGATAAGGAAATGGCCAGTCAATTTGTTTGGAAATGAGTGTTTGATGATATAAGCACTGGAGCTATGTGACCTTTGTGGTTAAAGGAATATTCCCAAGGTTTTTCCATAACCTTTCATAAGAAAGGAAAAAGTTTAGAAATAATTTAGTACAAAAATCATGTTGATATGTTATTCCTACCAGGAGATATTCAAATTTTAAGGTTCACAAAAAATGCTAATAAACGAATAGGAAAAAGCTCAGTATGACATCACAACAACACATTCTCCCACAAAGTTGATGTATTTCATTAAAATCTATCATCCCTTTTTATTAGTAAAACCTGCTAGACAACTAAATTGATGAAAGTTAGGTATTTACAGTATATATATTGCCAAATACACCCTACTTCAATAACTTTTGAAAAATTGTTTTTAATCATACAGAAACAACCAATTAACTTTAAAAGAAATATATAAACATTTGCAATGGAATTGCCTCTATGACATCATTAAACACGAATTCATCATACTGTACAAAAACTTTAAAATGCACTGGGGAAATCTTTAAAAATTCATATCTCCTGAACGGAATATGATATCAACCTGATTTTGTACCAAATTGGCTCTAAAAGTTTGCTCTTTCAAATAAAAGTGTACAAAAAACCATGGGAATATTGCTTCAATGTGCGGAAGGTCATCAATCAATCTACACACCGTTTAGACCTGAGATTATTGTTTAGCTACTGCATTAATGATGCTCTAATTTCTTTACAGTTGTTTGGATGCCTTCTGACTTATACTTTCATCAACCAAGTGATGGAAGAGCAGTATTTGTATTCATACCAGGCAACAGCTCCAGGGGAAGATGACATTGATTCTCCCAAAAGTGTTTGGTAGTACTTGTATTGATTGGAAGCATTTGTATCGATTGGTAGCTCTACCAACCATTCAGTTGAATGACATAGTTATCTCATAAATTGATTGGTAGCATTTGTATCGATTGGTAGCTCTACCAACCATTCAGTTGAATGACATAGTTATCTCATACATTGATTGGTAGCATTTGTATCGATTGGTAGCTCTACCAACCATTCAGTTGAATGACATAGTTATCTCATACATTGATTGGTAGCATTTGTATCGATTGGTAGCTCTACCAACCAATCAGTTGAATGACATAGTTATCTTATTAATTGATTGGTAGCATTTGTATTGATTTGTAGCATTTGTATCGATTGGTGGCTCTACAAACCAATCAGTTGAATGACATAGTTATCTCATAAATTGATTGGTAGCATTTGTATCGATTGGTAGCTCTACCAACCATTCAGTTGAATGACATAGTTATCTCATAAATTGATTGGTAGCATTTGTATCGATTGGTAGCTCTACCAACCATTCAGTTGAATGACATAGTTATCTCATACATTGATTGGTAGCATTTGTATCGATTGGTAGCTCTACCAACCAATCAGTTGAATGACATAGTTATCTTATTAATTGATTGGTAGCATTTGTATTGATTTGTAGCATTTGTATCGATTGGTGGCTCTACAAACCAATCAGTTGAATGGCATAGTTATCTCATAAATTGATTGGTAGCACTTGTATTGATTGGTAGCTCTACCAAGAAATCAGATGAGTGGCATAACTATTCCATAAATTTTGTGGTAGCACTGGTAGTGATTGGAAAAACTTGTATCCACAACCTATCAGTTGAATAGCATAACTATCCTATAAATTGATTAGTAGCACTTGCATTAATTGGTGGCACTTGTATCAGTTGGTACCTCTGCCAACTAATCAGTTGAGTGGCATAGCTATCCCATTAAGTGGTTGGTAGCACTTGTATTTAATTTGTATCTCTACCAATCACTTAAGTGGTAGCTGTTCCAATTAGTTGAGTGACATTACAATTGATTGGTCTTTCTTTTACCACATAAGTAATAAAAAAGGCTTGGGAGAAGCAGGGTATTTTGCTTACAAGTCAAAATATTTTACTCAATACTTGCTTTAGACTGTTGCCAGCTAAGAAGACCACTCTATTACATAACATGGGTACAAGCCAATGTTTGAAAAGTCGGGGTATTTTTACTGATTAGGATGTTTTACTCAAAACCTGAATTAGAATGGTGTCAGCTGAGTAGATCACTCTATGGTGATCGGCCTTACTCGAGGACGGACATTGAGACTCAGGGAAGTTGTTTACTATTAGAGGCATCTAGAACTATGATAGTTCTGGAAAAAAAGATTTTCATATTAGTTGATGAAAGATTGTAGGGATATGTCAGAAAAGAAGGTATATAGTATGGAAAGTGTGTCCATATGTAGCTTAGAACTTTGAGAAGGAATGATTTTTTTTTTAGCATATTGTTAATGGATTTTCTGAAGTGTAAACACAAGAGCTCACATGTAGCGAGTCAAACATTTATTCAGAAAAAACAAAGTTCATTTTCCAACAAGAATTGTACATAGGGTATTTGTGCAAGAAACTTATTCTATGCTTCTATGTTAACTCATCTACGTTAGCGCCAGCTCATGCTGAGGATTAAACAACTGGTGAGTCAAGATCATCTATGACCAGTTTGGGCATGGGACAAAGATGACATTGGGTCCACAGTCTGAGTTACATTTCTCTTTTCTAATTTTGAGTGTAGGGCTTGTTTCCCATCAAATATGTGTGAGTTCATGTTTAAGTGAGTTTTGTTTGTTGGACCTCTTATCAGCCCTGGGGCATTGACTTCCTGATACCCTCTCTGTAGGTCTTACTAGAGTAGCATCAATTCTGGTAAATTCTCATCAGTATTCCATGGAACTGGGTATTAAGCAAGCACCTGTCATATAAGCAATGGGCTTGGAGACAGGGTTTTATCTTTTGGACATAAAATGTAATATATCTTCTGTTTGTGAGAAAAGGCTGGTGTCCCTCAAGCACTTTGTTTCTCTTTAGTTCCAGTTGATAAATATGTCTTAATATTTAATTGTTTTAAAAAGAATTTCCAACAGTTCTTTTCATTTTTATTTTCAACATTTTATGTTCTTAGTTTTCAGCGTTTAATCTCAAGTAGAGATTTTAAAGTAGTATTTATCCATGATCTGTCATGTGCTGCCTCGATGTATGTTCTGTACCACAAAATTAATTCACTATGATTTTGTTAGAGTGCTAATATGCCTCTTGATGGACTTGTATCTAGTAAAGTGCATGCCCCAAATCCAGGTCATGCCAGTTCCCGCCATTACATCTGACAACAATTCACTTTAAAAACATTGAATTGCCCTCAAATTTGTTTTCTGAATTGAAAAAAAAAATCAATTGATTTTACGTGTATTAAATGTATTTCTATTTTCTTGAAATGAACTAAGTGTGTATGTACGTACGTATGTACGTAGGTACACGTATGTATACCGAGTATAAGGGTCATGATGCGTGAATTTTTGGTGACCTTTAGATGAATTTTTGGTGACCTTTAGATGTTCCGATTTCCTACATGTAGAAGGTCAGAACATCGCTGATGTAAGGTTGTGAATCTTTCTTGTTTGTTAAGATTTTGCCAAAAAATGCATTGATGCAAGAATGTCACGACATGAACAAATTATATTCTTTGCAACGGTTTCAACTTGTGTACATTTCATTGATGTTGGAACTTAATGCAGCTATGGCAATATGTGTGTTAGTAGGTTCTTGATATTGTTGCAGTAAGATGGCCACATTTGAAGCATCGACCATGCAGTATTATGCAAGGGCATGCAATTAATCCATATTAGAAAGAAGGTGCTGTCATATATAAGTTCTGTTATGTTTTTACTGTTTTTAATGTAAATATTCTTTTTAGATCAAATTTCCAATTCTTTTGAAATTGTACTTATCATCTAGAATACTTAGCCTCTTTTTGGCATTTCTTTTAGAATGTTATAGAAAACGTTTTTTATCAATATCATCGTTTTTATGTAATTCTTTTTTTTTTTTACATGTAAAGAAAAGGTCTACCTATCTTTAGTTTTTAAGTGCAGAGTTTTACCAAAATGTCACAAAGAAGATATTCTACAAAATATTTGCCAGAATCATTAAAGCAAAGCCAAATTTTGTCACATAAAAGATAGTATGCATGTAATTTATTCAATCATCTTATAAGGAATTATTGTTTTCCGTAGAATTTGTTACTTTTTCTTCATTTCTAGAATAAGATGAATTTAGTATTAATCAACTTCATCGTACTTGTCACAAAGAAGACATTCTACAAAATATTTGCATCATTGAAGCCAAATTTTGTCACATAAAGGAAATTTATTTATGAAATTTATTAAATCATCTATAAAAGAAATGTTTTCTCTAAAAAATATTTCATATCATATCTAGATTTTTTTTTTTTCATCTTTAATCAATAACGATCGATTTCATTAATACTTGATTTTATTCATTGAAATACTTAAACTACATCAATTCATTTTTTCCTGTGCAATAAGATTATAAATTTATGGACTTCCTCACTATACTGAATAATAGTTAATCTGAAATTATTAAAAATCTATAATTAGAATCTGTATAATTAAACTCTTAATATGTAGGTGATGTTCTTCGCCAGTATTAGAATCTCATCTTAGTTACTGAAATGATCTAGAATGTGATATTGTATTCTCCCTCCATAATTTGTATTTTTCTTCTAATTATATTCAAATTATTATTATTATTTTTTATTTTTATTATTATTTTTATTTTTTATTTTTATTATTAGTTTAAAAATTCTATATTATTATTATTATCATTATTATTATTATGATTATTGTTTTTAATATTTAAAAAAAAATTATTGTTTATTTATTATTATAATTATTACTATTGTTTATTATTATTATTATTATTATTATTATTATTATTATTATTATTATTATTATTTTATTATTATTTTATGTCTAGATAGTTGTTCTTTGTAAAGGCTTATTTCTGTATCACATATTAATGTAAATATGTTATTTTGATTTATTTGTTTAGATTCTGTACGAGTATTAATTACTGGAGTGTGATTCAGAAGTGGTTGTAGAAATTGCAAATAAAACTACTGAGAGAATTAAGTGATACAGGGTTGTGAATATATATGAAAATATTGTGATGCCTTACTGTAAAAAAGTACTCCGATTTACATATTTGGTGTTTTGAGACAGATACTATTTTAGGGGTGATGATGATAGATATTTTAAAGGATTAGTTCAGTGGTCACACAAGTCTATCTTATATGAAAGAGTACACTTCAATAGAAACAAAATGGTGAAGAAAGCATTTAAAAATCTTATTCCATTTAAGGATTAGTTCAGTGGTCACACAAGTCTATCTTATATGAAAGAGTACACTTCAATAGAAACAAAATGGTGAAGAAAGCATTTAAAAATCTTATTCCGTGAAAGGATTAGTTCAGTGGTCAAGTATGTCAATCTTATATGAAAGAGGACTTCAAAAGAAACAAAATGGTGAAGAAAGCATTTAAAAATCTTATTCCGTTAAGGAGATAATTTAAGTTTAAAGTTTGGTATCATTTGTTTAGAAACGACTGAAATTAGACTAGTTGTGATGTCATTGCCTTAGATTCCTCAGTCTGTATGTATTTTATCATATTTTGGTCCTGCAGTTTGTGGCTTAAAAGATTGGATATTTCAGGACTGGTAAAACAGAATCTAGTATGGTAATAAAAATGTATCACTTGATGAAAGTTTAGGGGAAAATAATTCAAATAGTTAAAAAGTTATCATGAATACATTAACAGTTGTTAAGAATGTGAGGATGGAGCACCAACCTTCCATAGTAGACTTACTACACTAGTCATTTCTACACAGATAAGACAGGTAGTTTCTTTACCATTATGTTTCTATTAAAGTCTCTTTCATATAAGATAAACTTACTTGACCACTGAACTAATCCTTGAAGTGTAAGTTTGTGTTATGGTGGTAGGTTATAAATGCATTTTATTTTCCACTTGGAAACTTGACAATATTACCGTATTGCCTTATTCTTGTATGTCATTCCATTGAGCTTTGGTCATGTCATGTTTTAATTCAGATATCTTACAGTAAAATATGCATATAAGTTAAGAATTTTTGCTAAAAGGTCCAGAATTTTGCTAAAAGGTTCAGAATTTTCCCTAAAAGGTTCAGAATTGGGGGCTAAAAAGGTTCAGAATTTTGGCTAAAAGGTTCAGAATTTTGGCTAAAAGGTTAAGAAATTTGGTTAAAAGGTTCAGAATTTTGGCAAAAAGGTCCAGAATTTTGGCTAAAAGGTCAGAATGTTTGCTAAAGGTCCAGAATTTTTGTGACAGGTCCAGAATGTTTGCTAAAAGGTTCAGAATGTTTGCTAAAAGGTTCAGAATGTTTGCTAAAAGGTTCAGAATGTATGCTAAAAGGTTAAGAATGTTTGCTAAAAGGTCCAGAATTTTTGCTAAAAGAATTTGGTAAAAGGTTCCGATTTTGAGGCAATGACCCATTTTTTTTGCTCTTCAGTAACATGTAGCCTCCGAACAGTTTGAAGATTACTATTTTGGCACAAGTTTAGAAAACAGTTCACGCCGTCAGCAATTTTTTTGTTTTTACAACCCTCCCTCCCCCTCCCTCACATCCAAAAGGCTGGCTACACCCATACACAGGAAGAATTTTTAAGAGAGATGATGACAACCTTAATTTCCATACATTTGTAACCTCTTGTCCACTATTTCGTTTGAAAATACATTGCATTTAATTCAGGGCATTGAATTCTCTCCTCTACCTTGCTGATGTGTTTTACACATATCTTCTTGTAAATCTCACCACATGTAATTATAATGTAATCTTATCTATCTGGCACTCATTTGCTGTTGAAATCTCGCCAATCAAATCAATCATTGGTTCCTAATAAATCGTTCCATTAAAGCAGGGAGTTTGTCATTTTGGAACTCCCTTATTGAATGATATGTAGATCTTATAGTAGTTTTTTTATAGTGTTTTTCTCAAACACACAATGCACTCAAGCACTCAAATGCACTCAAAGCACTGCACTCAAAGCACTGCACTCAAAGCACTGCACTCAAAGCACTTAAGAATGGAAACTTTAGAGACTTGAAACTGCAGCCAACATACGGCACTAAATAATCTTCCTTTGGTTTTAAAATGTATTCATCAAGAATCTAGTTAGTTTTAAATGCACATTAACGTATTCTAAACAACTTCCTTGTAAAAATATAAGAAAGATTTTCAATGTAAGATTTATGATTAATTTATTATCAAGATTGATGAATGATAATAATACTGATGTAGTAGCAACTAATAATTAAAATAAATACTTCCCGTTCCATATTATACAATACCTGGCATATCCAACTACTTCCCGTTCCATATTATACAATACCTGGCATATCCAACTCCTTGTGTGCAATGTGAGATTCAGTACAACTTCGTAGATGTGAAGATATTCCAAAACAAAAACGCCTTTAGATAACATCATTTAGTCAATGCCATTAAATATTAGCTTGCCTTTATTAACCATATAGAGTATTAGAGCCATTTGGAGTGTGGGGGCATGTCCCCTGATGTGCTTTTTGTAGGGGGGAGGAACATATAAGTGTCCCCCACCCCTTCTCCTAAAATATTGATACAATAAATAGAAAACTTTAGGAAAACATTAAGATTTTATCTTGCCTTTTAGTTGTCATTTATAGTATAGAGTTATAGTACTGTAAATAATGGGATTACTCCATCTTAATGGTTATAGAATGTGGTGGGGTGGTGGTGGTGTGTGTGTGGGGAAGGGGAGGGTCCTTATAGTTTGAGTCACAAAATGAAGAAGTCAGTAATACTCTGCCCAAAATTTCTATTATCTGAAACAAAACTGATTAGACCAGGTTACAATCAATGAAGAAGTATTTTCTGGTCATCAGTAATACTCTGATCACCCATTTTTATGGTTTATTGAGATCACATACATTTTTGATTACTTTTGTCTGATTAGACCAGGTACTATTATCTGATATGATCACATACTATTTTCTGATTAGACCAGGTACTATTATCTGATATGATTACATACTATTTTCTGATTAGACCAGGTACTATTATCTGATATGATTACATTTGATTTCACCATGTACTATTCTTGAATAATGTGTAGATAATTAGACATTTATGACTTAAAGAGGAAAGAAGGAATTATTTTTGTTTTGATTTAAATACTCTTAAAAGGCATGTCACTTTTTATATTTGTAACTGTTGTAGTGTAGGACCAATTTGGAAAAGATGACATTTAATTATTGTCTTTGCATATGAGTTCAATACTCTTAACTGCAAAGAACTTTATTTCTATTTGTAAGTGGAAAAATTCTTTATAGTGTGGAAAAGCAGGGACTTCATTTGGATACCTCTAACTCGTGTGTGGCTATGTAATATAAAAGAAAGTATAATTGAAAATTCAAATATCTTTTAATAATTTTTTTTTTCACTGAACTTTTTTAGAAGGTTCTTTTCTTTGTGCAAAAACACTTTTGGTTGTTGCATCTACTCAATATTAATATTTTGATGTATATATTGGTATTAAGACCATATCAACATACATACGTGCTTAACAGGCTGTCCTCCACAAACTGGGGTACTGGTAGTGAAGGGCTGGGGCACTACCCCCTCCCCCACCACACACAGACTTGTAAAGACCATCAAACAAGGACTACAGATTTTTACCCAACAAATGTGGACCTCGTGTGTAAGGATTTATAGCTGTAAACAAGGGCTCACATCTGAGAAAACACTTCTAACCATGGACATACTTCCAAATGGGGACCTAACACCCACAGCATCTACATTTAGAAAGTGGACTCTTTTAAATCAATCCATCATTGAAAAAAAGACATCTTTTGACTTTGTAGGTACTGCGGTACCAGTAAAACAAGCAAGGACATCCTCGTTTGGGGGTTTAGATGGTGTTTTGTCAGGTGGGGTCCTCGTTTGATGGTCTTTCAAAAATGCACACACAAAGCAAGCTCAATTTTATTACCAAGATGAAGTCCTAAATCTGTGCATTTGAAGGTTAAAAAGTGATTTTTATTTACTTGTTTCCCTATATCATCGAGAATGATGGCCCTGCATGCATTTCTATCTTCATTGTGAACTCAAAACTATATATGCATGGAAGTATTGTTTGAGTGAAGGCATGTGTACCCAACTGTTCAGTGGTGTAGCTAGACTTTTTTTGCAGGGAGAGGGCGGAGATATCATACAAAAAATCCAAATCCAAGCTTCCCCCCTGCCTTCCCTGCAAAAAAAAAAAATATTTAGTAGAAAAAACAGGAATTTTGAGGAAATAGGGGTCTACTTCTGAAATTTGGAGGAATTTTTTTTTTTTTAGGAAAACCTTTAGAAAATTTGGGGAAATGTCACATATTTCAGGAAAAACTGTGGATTTTGAGGAAATTTGCTAACTCTATAAACTGCTCAGTAGGCCTATAAGTTAAAGATTCGGTTTTCGGAAATATTGTGATCCTTTTTCCCAAGATGGATTTTTCATCAGGATTACCAAAACAATCCAACATACTGAATTTTCTATTGTGTAAATTTTTTGAAATTTTTGACCAGAGGGGAAATTGCTCCCCCCCCCCTCTCTCCACTTATGCCACTGCAACAGTTGGTGCTCTCTTGAAAATTTGAGAAGGTTGTACGGTTTTTAATCAAAAAGAGTGTTTTGCCATCTCAACACAGATGTAGAATCAAGTGAGGACTCTGTCAATTATCGTCAGATGCCCCAAATTGATAAATCCTCTGTTGTATTTGTAATTCATGATTCAGGTTGTTCCACAGCAGTACTGGTAAAGTCCTAGTATAGCGGTACATACTTATAATAACTGGAATTTTTTTGGTGATTTTAAAAATTAGATTGAACTAATTGTAACCAAAGAAATAAGAGTAAACAGAGAATGCTGAGCTCGATCACAGAGTGAAGCCATCTCATGAGTGACGAGAGTCACTCGCGATTTTCCCCATTGACTGCAACGATAACAAATTATCAAAGTCACTTTATTTAAAAAAACGATTTTATTTTCATTTCCTAATATGTTATGTAACTTTAAGTATTCTTGGTAACATTAAGTCATCGGGTAAAACCTCTGTTATCCTAACACAGAAAGTGAAATTTTGGGCCAATTTTTTTAATCTTGGTGACTCTCGTCAATACATGTTGGCTTCATTTGCTACCACAGCAGTCAATGGGAGCGCAGCATTCTCTGTTTTCTATGATTGTAACTGAATGTATTCTTGTTTAAGTTTTGTGTTAAAAATGAAATGCTAGTCAAAAGAATAAGAAAATTCATTAAAAATTCTAAGAAATATAATTAAACTCTGTATAGCAAAGCACCGCTATACTAGGATTTTTACAGTACAGTAACAACCAGAAATCTCTCTCATCAAAAATTAATATCATTCTCAGGAGAAAATTCCGGTTAAGATTTTCCCAACTAGTCCTAACTGGGAATTTTTCCGACCAGAATTTCTTCAATCCCAGTTGGGAATTAATTCAATCCCAGTTGGGAATTTCTTTATTCCCAGTTGGGAATTTCGTCAATCCCAGTAGGACCAGTTGGGAATTTCTTTAATCCCAGTTGGGAATTTCTTCAATCCAAGTTGGAAATTTCTTCAATCCAAGTTGGTACCAGTTGAACTTGAATTTTCCACTGGGTTTCTCAAAGCAGTCAATGAAATTGGAACTATAACCTTCAAGTTTGAACTTTGAAAAATTATTGCACTGCACCTGTTTAATAATTCGTTCTGTGTAAAAAAATGTTACCAATAAAAAAGCAGGTTGATGCTTCAACCAAACAAATATTAAATTAACGAGAATTTAAAATGTAAATTTATGACCTTTCATTCGTCCGCTGTGTGTAAGTATTGATTAAATACATATTTCTTCTATTAAAATTAACATTTGTATGATATTATTTAATTTGAGGTAATTTGAACTATTTTCTATACAGTACAAGTGTTTCTAAGATGTATATTGAGCTTAAGCTTAAACACAAAAGACAACTTTTTGTACCATTTTTTACCATTCTTACAATGGTGTGTTTGTTAAAACATTCTTACATAGTGATTTTGTTATGTACAGTAATAGCAGTTGTGCTCGGAAGAACAAAGTAAAACAATTTGAAGACTGTAATGGTTTGGCAATCATGTGCCCTTTGGCATGTTTGTATCTCTTCACATTGGATGGATATTAGTGCATCACCAGTCATTTCACTTCCTGTCACCTTAACCAATGTAAATCTCATCGTGTAATTGCCTTATGATGGCACCTCATCCATGGTGTGATGATGATACTGCTTGATGATGATACATCATGATTATGTATGATGATACTGCTTCTTGATGATACATCATGATAATGTATAATGATACTGCTTCATGATGATACATCATGATAATGTATGATGATACTGCTTCATGATGATACATCATGATAATGTGTGATGATACTGCTTGATGATGATACATCATGATAATGTATGATGATACTGCTTGATGATGATACATCGTGATAATGTATGATGATACTGCTTGATGATAATACATCATGATAATGTATGATGGTACTGCTTGATGATGATACATCGTGATAATGTATGATGATACTGCTTCATGATGATACATCATGATAATGTATGATGATACTGCTTGATGATGATACATCATGATAATGTATGATGGTACTGCTTGATGATGATACATCATGATAATGTATAATGATACTGCTTCATGATGATACATCATGATAATGTATGATGATACTGCTTCATGATGATACATCATGATAATGTGTGATGATACTGCTTGATGATGATACATCATGATAATGTATGATGATACTGCTTCATGATGATACATCATGATAATGTATGATGATACTGCTTGATGATAATACATCATGATAATGTATGATGATACTGCTTGATGATGATACATCATGATAATGTATGATGATACTGCTTGATGATGATACACCATGATAATGTGTGATGATACTGCATCATCTTGGTGATACTGCATCATCTTGGTAATATATACTGCAGCACCACTTCCACTGCCATCATGATAGTCCATTATCATGTGTTAGTGCATCCTGACATGGTGGTCATTGTCGTGTGTTAGTGCATCAACTTGTGGTAGTGCATCGCCATATGGTCGTGCATCACCATATGACAGTGCATTACCATGTGATAGTACATCACCGTGTGGTAGTGCATCGTCGTGTGGCAGTGCATCGTCGTGTGGTAGTGCATCATCGTGTGGTAGTGCACCGCCGTGTGGTAGTGCATCGTGGTGTGGTAGTGCATCAGGGTGTGGTAGTGCATCGTGGTGTGGTAGTGTATCGTCATGTGGTAGTGCATCGTGGTGTGGTAGTGCATCGTGGTGTGGTAGTGCATCGTGGTGTGGTGGTAGTGCATGGTTGTGTGGTAGTGCATCGTCGTGTGGTAGTGCATCGTCGTGTGGTAGTGCATCGTCGTGTGGTAGTGCATCGTCGTGTGGTAGTGCATTGTCATGTGGTAGTGCATCGTCGTGTGGTAGTGCATCTCTGACGCTGTGCTTCAATGATGCTGCATCATTAATCATGCATCATTGATGATATGTACTGTATATAGATGATACATCGTGTCATTGATTATACACCATAGTTTCTATCTTGAAGTACTGTATTTCATTGCTTTTTCATCTTGATGTGTGATGTCATTTGATGATATGTATATAAATAAATGCATCATCTTATTGATTATAAACCATATAATTTGTATCCTGAAATACTGTATTTCAATTGTTTTTTCATCTTATATGTGATGTCATTTGATGATAAGTATATAGATGATGAATCATGTCATTGATTATATATACTCCATATAATTTGTATCTTGAAGTACTGTATTTCATTGCTTTATCATCTTAATGAGATTTTATGATAAGTATTATATAGAGTATATGAAATAAAACAGAAATTTAGATAACAATGTTTTCCATGTTGTGCAGCTTTTTGTTTTCATCCTGAAAAATTAAATTGTACATATATGTACCAGTAGGTTTTGCAACCAGTGAGTTCACAACTGCTTATCAAAGGCTGTGGCCGTCTTCATGTAATGTCCAGCACTGGATACTTTCGGGACGTTAAACCTTGCTATGCTATGCTATATGTGAACTGGTTTATACTAGCCCCTCAACAACCAACAAAAAAACACTGTTAGCGTCACAAGCAAAGATTGTAACAAAACTTGGAGAGTATTTTAAGTCTTCAAATGAATTATGAGAGTCAAAATATGTTGGGTGGGCACTTATTCGAGCAGGGGCGTTTAATACGGTTACAGTAGCCACGTCAACCAGACCTCCGTGGTGTAGTGGTTAGCGCTTTGTCCTCTCACCTACACGTCCCGGGTTCGATTCTTGGTGGGTCTGCAACCAGTGAGTTCACAACTGGTTATCAGAGGCTGTCTTTATATAATGTCCAGCACTCGATGCCTTCGGGACGTTTAACCTTGCTATGCTATGCTTTGCTAACCAAATTATTTGTGGTTTCGATGCTTTTTTTCTTCATGCTGATTGATTTTGTATTAACTGTTATGTCATTGCATAGAATGAAATTTTTGAGATATAGTGTATACAAGCTCTTTCAGCAAAATTGTATGAAGCCCCGCCCACCATGCATATTAATGAAATCCAATGTTTTTATAAATGGACACGTACAAACTAGCTAATATCATAATTCTACAAAATATGAAAAAGAGACATGTAATTGTCCAAGAGCATTTCAAGATTTTATATCAAGCCCCGCTAATTTATTTATATGAATGATATCACCAGCACAAACAATTGGACACTTCTACAAACCATGAGGTTATCTGTGTACCAAATAGGACATGAATCCCGTTTACCGTTCTGGAAATACCATGCTTACAAGCTCTTTTCAACAAAATCATGTTAAGCTCCGCCCACTATGCATATTAATGAAATTCAACATTTGTATAATATGAACATGTACACACTAGCTAACAGCATAACTACACCCAACATGAAACAAAGCAGACATATGGTTGTTTAAACATATGAACATTTCAAGATATTTACATTAAGCCCCGCCCACTCATTAATGTGCATGAAATCACCACCAAAAAAGATAGGGCACATCTACAGACCATGGGCTATCTGTGTACCACATACGACATGATTCCAGTGTATCTTTCTTAAGATATTCCGCTTACGAGCTTGCTGTCACAGACACACATACATACATACATAAATACACATGCCAGCAAAGTTTCCTTATGCTATTAGCATCGGAACCATTAACTACATGTACATTTGCCAAAATTTAAAGACCATTCTGTTCTAACTGAAAAAGGCTGTACATATACTTTTAAAATGTTTACAAAGAAAAAAAATTCAAACACCAAAATTCTTTATTATAAAATTTATTCTGCTTTCCTATGCTTTGAAATATCTTACACAATAACATCAGGTATGAGTCTACTTTATATCTTACAATATAATTTTCATCTTGTATACAAGAATCATGGTGTCATCATCTAAAATTTAAATCTCTATGTAGACCATTCTACAGAAATGAGATGTTTATTCAACCTATCAGCTTTATTGTGAGTTGGAAATAATTTTAAAAAGAACATAAATGATATATTAATTTTAATAGACCATTTCAATCTATGTAAACATAAACAAAATGTTTCATTACAGATAGGTCATTTTCTTATATCGTAAAGAACCTTTTTTTCCCCCTTAAAGAATAGCAAACAAAAATCTGATTCTTGTCCGTAAGGTAAACAACTGAACAGTTCGAAGGAGTATTTTTTCTATCTCACTGATCGTGCATAGAAAAAATATTTTTAAAAACTAGTCAACTTCACACTCACAGACATGTAAGGCTTGAGGAGTTATTGACAGAAAAATCACAAAATATTGTGAAAATATCAACAAATTCTGCTGTTTAAACCAGCATATTTGTTTATTGAAACTGAAGGATCACGGATGGTGTCAGCGGGCCAGGTGGATCTACAGTGGAGATTTGAATTCCCCCTGCCCCCACACACACACACAAATGGGGGGAAATGTAATACAAAAAAACCAAAGGCATGGTCCTTACAAATGACAACTGTTTCTCCAAATATTTGATCCAACCCGTTCCCCCAAGTTTGGGTACAACAATCATTTTGACGCATCTGCATTTAAGCAGATCGTGTATGGCATCGTAAGTATCAATTACAGGAGGATTCTTTTGATGACTAATCACATTTATTAGTTTCAATGTTTTGGAAAATTAAAAAGTTCTACAAAGGGCACTTCTTGCTTTCATGCTAGAAAGGAAAGATAGTGGTCATCCTTGGATCACACTACACATCAGACCTACACTGAATATTGATCTTGTCACTATAATTATGCCTTTGGAGTAGTGTACTCTTGTTTTGCCATTATCAAAATAATAACATCACTATGGCAACAAAATATACACAACCAACTAATGCAGTGGAAAGATACGTCCCAACTGCATTCTAGTTCAAAATCATTCTACTTTGAAATACATGTATGTGACAGAATGTTTTATTTTGAAAGAAGTACAAAAAATTACTAATGCAAATTGACAAGGAGTTGTGTACTGAAATAAAAACTTAACAACAAATATTCAAAATGTTAGCTCATAAAAAGAAGACAAAATTACCATTTCATAAAAAAAATTCCATTTTGAACAAAAGACAGTCAGTCCTGGACTGTACGTGAAAAGCTACAGACCACTCGACGGGAGATGCTGGAAATTCACAAAGGCAATTTTTGCTAAGTAGGCAATATTTACTGATGGGGAAATTCTGATCTCAACTTAGTTCTAGTCCTAACTTAGAAAATACTCTAAGGATCAGAAATCTTCTTTATCTTTTAAGGTACACATCAACTTCAATGCAGCACTTTCATCGATTGGTTAAATAAGATCATCGATTGGTTGAATAAGATCACACGTTCACTCATAGTTTACAGCTTTGGCCAAGTTTGACGAACATTTCTCAATTTAAGCAGGCAAGACAAAGGTATGTTACGAATACAAAGTCTCAATTCTGCTTTTGTTGAAAGTTCAAGGTTTGAAATGGGATGTTTTGATATCCCTCTCTCAACAGTCAAAGAGATGTCCCCAGACGTTTGATAAACCAGTTGTGAAGCACTGGTGAATGAAGACACACCGGGAATCAAACCCTGGACCTCCAGCTTGCCAAGCTGATGGTATGACTTCTGTAGGTTATTTAGAGATGTCCACAGCCATTTGATAAACCAATTGTGAGGCACTGGTGATTAAAGACGCACTGGGAATCAAACCCTGGACCTCCAGCTTGCCAAGCTGATGGCATGACCACTGCAGGTTATTTAGAGATGTCCCCAGACGTTTGATAAACCAGTTGTGAAGCACTGGTGAATGAAGACCCACCGGGAATCAAACCCTGGACCCCAGCTTGCCAAGCTGATGCTATGATCACTAGACCACACAAGTTCAAATTCAATACAAATCCAAGTTATGCAATAAATTCTTTATTCTCAGCAAGTTTATGCCTGAAATTTCACACAACTTCATCGTAAATTATAAATAATTAATTATACAAACAGTCGTCTAAGAAATTTAAATAATCTAAAAAATCATATTTGCAATTTTACAACGGATTGATGTTTTGTACAGCATCTAAGTCTGTTCCAATCTTCTAGCCATCATACACTGCAGTTTCTATAGCTGTTTTCACCCTTTTCGATCTGTCAGATTCTAGACATCTTGGGTCAAAACTTGATATGAATTGGGAACATTCACAAAAGTCAAGCATGAAATTGAAATTACTAAAATAAACTAAAATTGACAAGTAAAATGAAAAAAGAAAAAAAAAATCAAAATACTTGAAAAAAGGACTATTTGGTTTCTTGCATAGCTTGAAGACAAATATCAAACATTACAATCTAATTATGAATTGGAAATATTCTGTTGGTATGGCCATGTCTTTTCTAAAAGAAGCAGCCATGGCGGCCTTGTAAAATAGCCGTCTAACTCGAAATACCCTTGTTAATTGCTATATTATTGAAATGAGGCAATTTCCTTAGTGAAATGGCCATATACTTGTGAAATGGCCATATACTTGTGAAATGGCCATATCCTTGTGAAATGACCATATCCTTATAAATGGCCATATCCTTGTACATGGCCATATTCTTGTGAAATGACCATATCCTTGTGAAATGGCCATATCCTTGTGAAATAACCATATCCTTATAAATGGCCATTCCCTTGTGAATGGCCATATTCTTGTTAATGGCCATATCCTTGTGAAATGGCCATATCCTTATAAATGACCATATCATTATTAATGGCCATAACTTTGTGAAATGACCATATCCTTGTGAAATGGCCATATCTCTGTGAAATGGCCATATCCTTGTGAAATGGCCATATCCTTATAAATGGCCATAACCTTGTGAAATGACCAAATCCTTGTAAATGGCTACATGAAACTAAATTGACATATCCTTGTTTATTGTCATATCTTTGTAATGTGGCCATGTCCTTGGGACATAAACATATCTATAAAAATGGCCATATCCATTATAATGGCCATATCCTTGTGAACTGGCCATATTCTTTTCAATGGCCACATTATATAATAATCATTCATTTTGATGTGAATACGTTTCAATATTTCCAAAATATCATACTCCTTCCTAAGTTGAATTAATTTCTAATTTTACTTTCAAACTTTATTAATTTTTCATTTTCCCTGATAAAAAATTCAAAGTTTACCACTAAATGAGCTGTTTTTTAATAGGTTTTGTGTACTTACAAGATAGCTCCTACGTTCCCTCCCCAATAAACAACCCCTCTGCCAACGCACCTCCTCTCCCCACCCGCCAAACAGTTTATGATAAATAGCGCAATAATCATATATAAAAGATGACTCTTGAAATGACACCCAACAATTGCAGAGGATTAATTATTTCTTGAAAAACATTTTGCACAATAACTTATCTTCATCCTCTGAGAAATTTTCAAAAAATGTGTTTTAAATATATTAGCTCTTGCTTAGCTGAAAATATCAATACTGTAGGGTAAATACCATCCAACATATATCAAGGAATTGTTGTCACATAATTCTGTAGTTAAATAAATATTTCTATCTCTAAACATAAACCAAGGAGGTTATAGTTCAACCCATAGGGCCTGTGCTTATCCCCGGTTTCCTTGGCGTAAGCAGATGAGAGCACATGACTCCCCCTGGATGGGACATCAGTCCATCACAGGTTAACTCCCCAGCAGTGCTGGTACTCATTTTACAGCTTAGTGAACTGGAGCAAGCAGAGTGAAATGTGCTGCTCAAGGGCACAATGCTCCTAACACCACTACTACAAAAACACATGGAACAGTATTTTGCAATTCAATTAACAATATTTTTTTTAATTTCTCCCACTCCCCTCCCCCCAAAAAACCTCCCTTCTTCCCCAAAACCACCCCTCTCCCCAAAAACCTTCCCTCTTCCCCAAAAACATTCGCCCCACCACTAAAAAAAATGCCACATCGTAAGTGCTGACATGCACTCACGAAAAACAGCTCATTTGTACCTGAATAACTTCTAGCATATAAAAAAGTAAAATTTCACTTTTATTTGCATATAAAGTGCCACACACTGACCCAGGTGTTTAACGTACATGAAAGATCTTAACAGCCTCACAGAAGCACGCCCTCCTTATGTCTATCAGTGACCACCTCTAAGTACCGCAAACTACACTTTTTGCTACACCCTTAGGGTTAACCACCCTTTCTTGTCATACTCTTGTGATTTCCATCGGGCCCCATTCTGATTCCGAGTCGGTGTCTGAGATGTCTGATTCTTCCCCGCCTGATTCAATGTCCGGGTGACATGGGCCATGGTCCTTTTCGCCTGAATGATGTCTTCGTGGTTTGGAGCTTTCCACCCGTGAGAAGAAGCAGGTGACCTTTAACCAGAAAGGAAGGAGTGTGGAAGGGTAAAGTATTACAAAGAATAAATGATTGATTGATTGATTATTTGATTGATTTGTATTTTGAGTAAACAACTGAGGTCAAATAAATCCAGAGAGGTTAAATTGTATCAATAGAACAATTGATGTGATTTTGTATTAATCAACCAACTTGCTTAGGTAAAGTAGTAATCACCAATACATGTTCCACGACGAGTGAACACACAATTACAATGATGCGGTCGTCGTCTGCGTATTCGGTTATGATAGTAACAATGCTATCACGAAATGCTTAATACGACCCGGAAGAGAAACAGGTACGACGTACGGACAGACATAACATCAACAACCAAGTCAATGTCCATGGCCTTTGATAACCAGTTGTGGTACACTGACGTGTCTACCCAACCCAGGCTTGAACCCAGGGCTTCGTGGTCTGTAGACAGGTATGATAACCGCTACATCACAGTAGGTAGATAACAATACATGTTGATATTACCTTCATTTATAAAGCACATATGATTAGCACATGAATGAATTGCTTTCATACACTTGACCTTATACCCTGCATGAATTGTGCAGACGGCTAAGAATCCCACGCTATTTAACTGGTCGATAAGATTCGCACAGTATATATAATTTACCGATTATGGAGACATGAATTTCGGTCATGTGATGTTATTTAAATTAGTTTTTTGAAATTGTTGATTCAGATTTCAAATAGTTTATTCCAGGGCCACACCCTACTGCAATCAACAATGGCACTTACCTTGAAGTTTGGTGAATATAATCTATTTGTTTTGTCCTTGTTGGCTTTGTCTAAATCGTTCTTGTTTAGCCTGATCATGAGCACCTCATCATCCTGGCAAGGCGGTTCCACCACATTCGGTAAAGAACTCCCGTTAGATATTCTGCTATTCTCTGAGTTGGCGACAAAGAAAGTGTTGAACCAAAAGTGAAACATGCGCTCCTGAAAGAAGAAGAGATGTAAGCTATTAAATGAGGACCCAAAGTAAAACATGCAATCCTGAAAGAAGAACAGATGTAAGCTATTAGAGAAGAGATGTAAGCAATTAAATGAGGACCCAAATTGATACATGCAATCCTGAAAGAAGAGATGTAAGCTATTAGAGAAGAGATGTAAGCAATTAAATTAGGACCCAAAGTAAAACATGCAATCCTGAAAGAAGAAGAGATGTAAGCTATTAGAGAAGAGATGTAGGCAACTAAATGAGGACCCAAAGTGAAACATGCAATCCTGAAAGAACAAGATATGTAAAATATTAAAGGACCAAAAGTGAAATATGCACTACTGAAAAATTGTTTGTTTGATAAGGGCTTTACGCCACCACGACACAGAGGGTCAAATTGTGCCTGAGAGGTTAGATCATTCCAGAGGTACGCAAAAAAAGAAAATAGGAGGAGTCTGAGTGAAGTATGGGGGTTAAGAGCCAGGAAGCTGGGATAAAGAGAGGAAGTGCAGTGGTGTAAAAAATGGTGCAAAAGTAGGTACAGCGGGGTGGTAGAGGAGGACTAAATATGTTTGTAGAAGGAGGCATGATGAAGAAAGGAGATACATTTATCTGGGTTTTTTTTTCCTTTCTGGAAGAGCTCGGCTATGGAGTTGTGAGGGGTGAGGGAAGTTCTGGGGAGGTTGTACAGGGGGTAGGCGAGGAGGACATTGTGGACTGTGAGGGGGGAACTGGGCCATGGAGTTGTGAGGGGTGAGGGAAGCTCTGGGGAGGCTGTACAGGGGGCAGGTGAGGAGGCTGTGGTGGACTGTGAGGGGGAAATTGCAATTGTTGCAGAGGTGCAGAGGGAGCCAGTAAGGGAGTGGGAGTGAGTGAGGTGAGTGTGACCTATTCTAAGGCGGGTAATGTGGACGTTGTCCATACGGGAGAGATTGTGGATGAAGATTTGGTCGTAATGGTGGGCTGGATGTTGTGGACTTTGTTATCATTTAGGAAATTCCATGAGGTTTGCCAGCAGTCACAAACAAGTGGAGCGATAAGCGGTTTGATGTCAGAAGGGGTTTTGGGAAAGAGGTATGAGGGAGGTTCAGGGCAAGCTTAGCGGCTGAATCAATTCCGTCATTGCCAGAAATGCCAACATGGCTGGGTTTCCAGAAGAAAATAATACTTTTCCTGCAGAGAAGGGGGGGAGGGAGGAGTTTACGGAGGAGGTGGGATGTGGGGTTATCCCACTTAAGGTTGAGTAAAGAGGTAAGGACAGACTTGGAATCTGAGAAAATGGCAAAGTGGCTGAGCAGGGAGTACTCAAAATAGTTGAGGGTGAGCTGGATGGCCTTGGCCTCGACTGAGAACATGGACGAGTAGTTGGGAAGCCTGCTACTGAGGGTGATGTCTTGGATGATGGCAGCAGCAGCTGTCTTTTCGCCTTCCTTGGAGCCATCAGTATAGATGGAGGTGTAGTTGGAGAGTAGGTCTTTGATTTAGTTGTGGAGGTTGATAAAGAGGTTGGGGGT
This sequence comes from Chiridota heheva, assembly GCA_020152595.1. NCBI lineage: Eukaryota > Metazoa > Echinodermata > Holothuroidea > Apodida > Chiridotidae > Chiridota > Chiridota heheva. The sequence goes on from JAIGNY010003850.1 coordinate 1,051,173, forward strand.
GGGTTTGGGCTTTGTGATAAGTGAAGAGGCCCAGGTAAATAGAGGGAGAGGGAGGCCCAAGGAGGAAAAGTGGGCCAGAAGAAGGTGCCAAGAATGGCGGGGTTGATGCAGAGATGGTGGAAGTCAGGTTTGATGTGTAAGCTGAATGGAGGGGATAGGGATTTAGTCCAATCAATGAGGGTGGATGAATTGGGATACCTAATAAGGTTGTATACAGGGTTTTGGGTTTGGTGAAGGCTCTAAAAGCATAGGAAAAGCTAAGCTTTCTACACCTTCACAGGAAGGGGGGTTCGTTGGCTTCAATGTAAAGACTGGTAATTAGGGAGGTCCAGTAGGCACCCAGGCAAAGCCTGAGGACTTCATTTTGGATGGTGTTGAGGTAAGAGTTGTGAGCGGCACAGTATACAATATTGCCGTAGTCGAGCTTGGCACAAATGGTGAGCTTGATGATTTTGAGGAGAGCTTTGGGGTCTGCACTTAAAGTGGTGTTGGAGAGGAGGCGGAGAATGTTGAGGGAGCTGTTGCATTTCTGTTCAGGTTGGTGATGTGTTGTTTGTAGGAGAGCTTGGGGTCTAGGGTTAGACCCAGGAACTTTAGTGTGGTCAACTTTAGGGTTGTGATTGCAGTTAAGCATGAGGTTCGGGATGGGGTGGAGGTTGTTGAAATGACAGAAGTGCATACATACTGTCTTGTCTTTGGAAAATTTAAAACCGTTATTCTTGCAGCCGGTGGAGGCTAAGTTGGAGCCAATTTTTGAAGAGAAAAAAGCTTTGGGGAGGAGTGGAAGGTAATGAAGTCATCCACGTTGAAGGCACGTTTGATGTTGGGGCCAAGGTTGTTAGCGATGTTGTTAATGCTCAGGTTGAAGAGAGTAGGGGAGAGAATGCTGCCTTGGGGGACGCCCTCTTCTTGGGGGTTGGAGAGGGTGTGGCCAATACAAAATTGGAACTGCCTGGGTGAGAGGAGTTTGAATAAAGATGGGGAGGTGGCCTCTAAGGCTGATGGGGTAAAGCTTGCGGTAATGTTGTATTTCCCAGTAGTGTTGAAAGCTTTCTCATTGTCAAAAAAAATGGCAATCAGGTGATTATTTTATACAAAGGTTTCCCGGATAGCGGTGTCAAGCGTGATTAACTAGTCCAAGGTATTGCGATGTTTCCGGAAACTGCTTTGGTGAGGGAAGAAGATTCTGTTGGTCTCGAGGAACCAGCTAAGTCTCCAGTTGATGATCCTTTCCATAATTTTACAGAGACAACAGGTGAGGGTGGTAGCTTGAGGGGTCCGTGCTGTCCTTCCCTGGTTTGGGGAAGGGGGAGGGTCGGTGCTGTCCTTCCCTGGTTTGGGGAAGGGGGTGATGAAAGAAGAAGAGATGTAAGCTATTAAAGGAGGACTAAAAGTGAGGGAGCTTGATTCAATAGTCCCTAGAATATTCGACTTCTCTTGCAAGCAGGGGCAGTGAAAGTATCTCTGACAAAAATGTTCAAAATCAAGTCCTCTTTCATATACGATGGACTTGCTTGAGCACTAAACTAATCCTTTAAACAAATAGGGACAAGAAGAAGAATTTGAGTACCTACAATAATAGAATGCTTGTCTTGCAAACAGGGGCACTGAAAGCCTCTCTGGGGAGGATGTTCAAATTTGGCCTGTAATATCCATTGTTTTTGTGCTATTAGTACATCTCACTTAGAGTTTGTAATGGCAATTTGAACATGTACAGTGTATTCATGAACATATACTTGACATTGTCAATATAGGAAAGGTAGGTAGAGATTTTTTACCCAAATGAAAGTATCCATACACCTTTAAGACTGCGCTACTCAGTATGTGCGTTCCATTTAAGACTGCGTTACTCAGTATGCGAATTCCATTTAAGACTGCGCTACTCAGTATGCTCTTTCCCACACATACAGCTTTACTATAGGTTTGCTGCTAAATCTCATAAGACATGCCCTCTGCCACACTGGCTGTTTGACAAAAGTGCAGTCATTTCTTCATTTGATCCAGCAAAAGTAACTTTTTCAAAATTGAAAGCGAAACAATAATTTTGTATGCATAGCTGTCTCCTCTGCAGACTACAATATTACACATATTAACCTGAAAAGCAAAGTCAAGTCGTAGAAATGACCACTTCAAAGTACATGTTAGGTTTAAGTCACCCAGACGGCAGATTAACTCAACCAAACGAGGGTTGGTAAATGATAGTCTTGAATTGAAACTAACTGATCTCAAAAATCCTAAAACTTTGATTAGCCACAGTTTAAACATTAAGTATGCCATTTCCCAATTCAAGGACTTTTTTTACTCCAAATCCTATTCCTCTTTTAATCGGAAACTGAAAGTGAACATTTCTGTTGCTATCCATACTTCTTTAAGACTGCGCTACTCAGTATGCATGTTCCCTTTAAGACTGTGCTATTCAGTAAGTATGTTCCCTTTAGGACTGCGCTACTCAGTATGCGTGTTCCTTTTATGACTGAGCTACCCAGTATACGTGTTCTCTTAATGACTGCATGTTCCCTGTAAGACTGTGCTACTCAGTATGCATGTTCCCTTTATGACTGCGCTACTCAGTATGCGTGTTCCCTTTACGACTGTGCTACTCAGTATGCTCTTTTCCCACACATTCAGATTTACTAGGTGCTGCTAGGACCTCATAAATGTGCCATGCTCTCTGCCACACTGACCGTTTGACAAAAGTGCAGTCATTTCTTCATCACATCCAACACAAGGAACCTTCTTTTTTATTTAATGAAAATGAAACAATATTGTATGCATGGCTGTCTCCACAGTAGATTGCGATATTACACAAATTAAATTGAAGAGCAAAGTCAAAGTCATATAAATTACCACTTCAAAGTACATGATCGACTCAGTCAAATGTGGGTTGGCAAATGCTAGACATGTCTAAAATGAAACTAACAATGCATAGCCACAGATTTTGCAACTTGCACTTAATTCACGCTGCCATGGGTTGTCCATTTATCCTGATATGGTGATGAAGCTTTCAGCTTAAAGGAATATTCCCATGTTTTTCTTAACCTTTCATAAGAAAAATAAAATTTTAGAAACAATTTAGTACAAAAATTAGGTTGATATGTTATTCCTACCAGGAGATAAATCAAATTTTAAGCTTAACAAAAAATGCTAATAAACAAATAGGAAAAGTCTCAGTATGACAGCACAGCAACACATTCTCCCACAAAGTTGATGTATTTCATTCAAATCTATCATCATTGTTTTTTTAGTAAAACCTGCTAGAAAAATAAATTGATGAAAGTTAGGTATTTATATACATTGCCAAATATACCCTCCTTCAATAACTTTTGGAAAATTCTTTCTAATCATACAGAAACAACCAATTAACATTCAAAGAAATACATAAACATTTGCAATGGAATTGTCTCTATGACATCATCAAACACAAATTCATCATACTGTACAAAAACTTTAAAATGCAAGTGGGAAATCTTTAAAAATCCATATCTCCTGAACGGAATATGATATCAACATGATTTTTGCGCCAAATTGGCACTAAGAGTATGCCCTTTCAAATAAAAAAAAAACCTATGGGAATATTCCTTCAACGTAAAATGAGTATTCAAACACACGTCCCATAAAGGGGGGTCATTTAATCAATATGTGTAACCATCTTCTGTCTTATGCTGTGGTTAATATAGGACCTATTAAAAAATAATCGTATGATTACAATTCCTTTCTTATATCTTTACTTAATTTATATTTCTGTGCAATGCACAAAATACTTCCAAATTTGAAGAAAACTACACTGTAAGAATGCATACAAACTGCATGATATTTTAGTTGTTACGAGAAAGAGGAAGACAAAAATAAATCTCCCAAATTTTTGCACGATACTCAATACGTGAAAATACAATTCCATTACAGCACAGCCATACATTTTATTCAGTGAAACATCTTACTGGTAAAAGACACATCAAAAATGATCTTGCTTGATGCTCAACCAATAAAAAGCATTCAAGTGCTGAGTTCAAGAGCATTTAGATTTTAAAAGCAGCATTTTTAATTTTAGAGTTATAGCTGCACAAAGTTTAACACATTGAGTCCCACTAAGTTTTAGTGTGTAATTCCCTTAGGGCCCAGAAGGTTTTTACAAATTTATCATTGCTCCACTTAGCTTTTTCATCTGCGTTGTCTATGTCAAAGTTGATCCAAAAATCACCATTATTTATAGTCATTTCCTCTTCATCACTGTCAAAATCACTCTCGCTATCACTGTTCGTATAAAAATCTACGAAATCTGGCTCCAAATCAGTCTCATCGTTACTATCTAACGGCGGAGGATGGCCAACTAATAACGCCACTTTGTGTGTAAATTGCCTATATAAGTCTCCACTTCACTTCGTTCACCAAATTTTGTCCTGTGTTTTACCCTTTTCTTACAAAAACAGGAAGTATTATTGACCTCTACACTTGAAAATAGGTAGACAAAGTGTTTATTTACGTTAAATTTACAAAACAAAAAAGACCCCCATCACCAGTGTGATGTAGATTAGCTTGAATCAATTCAACGTAGAGCAGCCAGGTTCTGTATGGCAGACTACTCTTATAAATCTAGTGTCACTAGCATGCTTCATAAATTAGATTGGCCCCTGCTAATAACAAGAAGAAGGAACATTCGTCTAAAAATGCTATATAAAATCAATAACAGTCTTGTCGCCATTGATAATGATAACCTGATCCCAAACGCAAGAATTAATACAAGAAATAACCATGATCTGAATTTCCACGTTCCTTATGCTAAAAAGAATGTTTATAAATACTCCTTCTTTCCTCATACACTAGAAGATTGGAATGCTTCACCATCGGACATTGTACATGCACCAAGTCTAAATTGTTTCAAACTTAACTTGCTTTTGAATTGATTTTTTTTTCTCTCATACTTTTGCTACGCTCGGTTGGTGTTCATGTCCTCTAGAAGGATTTTTGCTGACCTATTCAGATTCAGATTCAAGTACCCCACCAATTCGAATAAATTCCATGTAAATGATGCTATGATATCCGTCGCGTATATGCGATGCTGGTACATGAAAGGAAAAAATATGGACGCATATTTGCAATGCTGGGACTCAATGTGTTAAAATATACAATGTTCTAAGCATACTAATGGTCTGATTGACTAATACAACTTTTTCAAAAGCATATTTGATTTTGGTCAATGTTAAATTATACCACAGGATAGCACAAACTGATACGATCCTGGCATGCAAATACATGATAGACACTAGAATATCAGCACTCTGTACAGCGCATACCTCTGCCCTTGGTTGCAATTCCAACATGCCTAGAATAGTTCCAGAGTTCATTTGATCCCCGTACCCAATATAATCTACCTCAGAAATCCTTGGTCCACCAAGATTCATCCCCAAGTTTTGATCTGTAAGGATCATTTGCAATCTGAATGCTTGAAGATTATCCTTTGACTAATTTCTTCCAAGGACATATCATTGTATTTAGTTTCACTCAGGCTAAGCAATCGTTGTTTATTCAGTTAAGATTCACATTCCATCATTTTCCATTCATGGCAGAAACCAATTGTTCTTATTAACATTGATAATAGAGGCCACTTGATTTAATTTTCAATGAGTCTAGAAAATTGATTGTTGGGATTCTTTACATGGCATAAAATCATTGTTCATCACATTCCATTGGGAAGTTTCAACTGTGTCTAGGCAGACCTTACCCTAAACATCCCCACCCCTCAATTTCTGCCCTTCCCTTGTATCAATACATTCCAAATTTAAATTACTTGTTCCTTAAGCAATAATTAAACCACATCAAATTTAATTGAGATATTCTAATGACAGACAAACTCACCTTGAAATGTCCCCACCCCTACATTTGCACCCTTCCCCTGTTCCAAAATGTCTCAAATTTTAATCACTTCTTTCTTAAGCAGTAAAATCATCAGTTCTTGAGATATCTTGATGACAAACAAACAGACAAATGGAGGCGAAAACGTAATTTTTGGGGGGAGGGGGGTCTCCTTCCTCCAAATTACCAGGAGAAAGATGCTTCACTCCCCCCACATTTTCAGAAAATTACAGTACTTAATTTGAAATTTCAACTTAAAAAGCAAGTTTCATGAATACTATTTTTGTTTTTGTCATTTCCTTAAATTGAAGAAACTTAAAGAGCTGCAAAAAATTTGAAAATTTGCAAATTTACTTTACATTTCAACAAGGCAAGTCACTCAGGCAAAGATAACGAGCAAGGGTGATTAACAGGGATAGTATTCCATGCTGTCCATACATGTGCACTGTAGTGTGAACAAAGTGGTACCTCCTTGGTGTCTTTATCATTTCCCTGGTGTGAAGTCAGCTGTAAATAATTATATACACATCAGCACATATCTTTCAGACTGGACTGCAGATTTTTATGAAAATGATGAAAATGTTAATTGCTCTGTTTCAGGTATTTAAACAGTAAATGAAAACTGAATTACACCTCGTGAGGAGATTTTCATGCACTTCAAGACTGCCAACATTTCAGAAATCTTTGGTCAAAAACCTCTGACTAGATACATTTCAAAAATGGGAGACGAAAGTTAACACAAAAGTTTCCATTTTATAACCTCAACTTCACTGAGCTAAAAACTGAAAGAAAAAAGAAAAAGAAGCTAAAATGAAGAAGAAAAATAAATTTGCTACTTTTTCGCTACCTGTCTGTAGAACTTAAAGAGACTCACCTTCATGAGTTTTTTTGGCTTGTGAAAGACTTCAATCTTGATATCCCCACAGAGGGGTACGGGTTGGCTCACTTCAAGCTCCAAGAACTTGTCATTCTTCCTCCCCTGGCAGACAAAAGGATACAAATTTAATGAACATTTCTTCTTAATTTAAATAAAGGGCAACAACAAAAAACCAGAGGGAGAAATCCCACATGGTTACGATCTTAACTTTGGCTTAAAAGCAATTTTTGTTTATCGCATATCTTTAAATGTTGTGTTCTTACACATTTAATTTATTTATCATGCATACTGGAACATGTAATTTAAATTTTTGTGAATGTTTTGTTGCTTGTTTAGGTGTTAAGGTTTTAACCTTTAAGCTATAAGCCACAATCACAACAACCAATAAAAAAATGTATTTGGCTCCGCCTGACATGAATAATGATGAAGCCAACAACTCAACATTCTATGCGATCCTGTATCATCCTTGCTTTTATCAAAAACATCGTAATCAAGTTTGATATAAATCTGACATGGGCTTGTGAAACTATGAGCATCAACAGTTAAAATTTTATAGTTAGTCCCGCCTTCTCATTAATATTTATGACATCTGCAACAAAAACAATACAGATCAGCTGCAGACCACAACACATCCATATACCAAGTATGACAAATCCACCTTAAAGAAGATCCTGATTGTGTTGTTGAGATATCATGATATTTTTCAAAAACAAGGGATCTTCTGTCACAACACATCCATATACCAAGTATGACAAATCCACCACACGGTTGTTGAGATATCATGTTTACAAGCTTCTGTCACAGACACACATACATACATACAAACACACACACATACATACACACAGACACTTTGCTTACAAGAATGTCGCTTAATATGTCATATTTTCATTATGATTACATATCCGCGTCAACACTGATTTCTTTTAAACTACTAACGCAGATTTTTAAGACTTTAAACCGTGAAATTGCTAAAAAACAACATTAAACCGCTAAAAAACTCAAGTTTTGAACTTATAAGTCTGCGCTAGGGTTTGAAAATTTCACGGTTTAGGTCTTAAAAATATGCATTAGGGTTAGAAGAAATCAGTGTTTGACCAAATAAATGCACGATAAGATTTTAATTTTCACGGTTATAACTTAAAAATCTGCTTTAGGGGTAAAATAATCAGTGTTAGGCTTAAAACTGCACGTTAGGGTTTGAAAATTTTACAGTTTTGTCTTCAAAATCAGCGTTAGGGTAAAAAAAAAAATGTTATGCATAAAAATACATGTCAGGGTTTAAAATTTCACTGTTTAAAGTCTAAAAATCTGCGTTAGTAGATTAAAAGAAATCAGTGTTTGGCCTCAAAATGCAGGATTGGGTTTGAAATGTCACTCTTTTGTCTTAAAAATCTGCATAAGAGTTAAAAGAAGTCAGAATTAGGTTTAAAAATGCATGATCAGGCTAGAAATTTCACTATTTTGTCTCAAAGATCTGCGTAGGAGTTAAAAGAAAACAGTGTTAAGCCTAACAATGCACAATAGGATATGAAATATTATGGTTATGTCTTAAAAAATTTGGGTTAGACTTGAAAAATCAGTTTCAGGTTTAATATTTTGAGTTAGGGGTTAAAAGTTTCTCGATTAGGTCTTTAAAATTTGTGTTAGTTTAGTATTAAAAATATTAATGTCAGGCTTTAAACTGCAAGTTAATGTTGGAAACTTTAAGTGATAGTTAGGCTTGCAAATCCATGTTAAGACTTTAAAAATTCAATCTTCAGCTTAACAATTTAGGCCACATTTGAGCCAAGTTACATTGTTTCTTATATTATTTTACTTTTAAAACGGATGCGGGGGAGTGGTGTGGAAAGATGGAGAAGGGGGGGGGGCGTTAGCCCCTAACCAGCTGTATCCTTTAATATTTATAACATGATTCTTTAAAAAATTGAGCAAATATCACGTAATCTGTGCTTAGTACGATACAAGCGAAATATAATTTTTTTAAAGGACGAAAAGGCATTTTTTCTCCATCCAACAATTTTCACAGTATGATGGTATTTTTCGAATTTTCATTTATATATATATAAATTCCTGCCATAATGTTGTGAATGTTAAGCCCATGCAACTTTTTTCGACAAAAAATTCAACTAACCATTCCCACATCCTGTGATTTCTGGACATGGCACGATGTCTACAGTTTTTAAACCTCTTTTTGCCCATACTTGACATTTTCCACGCCACCCTCTAATATCAGAAAAAAACAGGATCACAAACCTCTTTCCCCCTTAATTTCCTCCCCTACAACTCTCACCAACACACCAATCACCTCAAATCAACCTACACACGGCCAGGCATGATCTTCATCTCATTACGGCACCCCCATCCATCCAAAGGACAAGTTATAACTGGTTCTGTCGCATAATCCCCTATCTCTAGCAGAAGGCGTTTAATTGGTCTGGCGTAAACAAACCGTTATTTCTGACTCTTAACAATGTGCATTAGTATTTGCACAATCAGCAATAACATGTAGTGTACATCTGTCATATACAAACAAGCCGACCTACCCCAACGGCCGAAGCTCATGACAGGCCTACTCAATGAAATACCAACTTGAAAGCCGCGAACAGGGGACATAGCTATCTAATCGAAGGTATGTGATCTTCATCTTGGCAACCCTCTGACTAGCCCTATCACCCCTCCTAATCTCGTCACGGGGTCATTATCGGGGCAGAATCTATGGGGTTACTAATTATATGTCAGGAAATTTGTATCTACATATTAGACATGCAAGGTAGCGCGAAAATAATGATGTACCCTCATTGAAACATATGATAGAAGCGTCCACTTTGGGGGCCTTTTTGGAGTAGCATGCAAAAAATTTGGGATATTTTCGGAGCCTATGGAGCCACACAAGCAGCAATGTACTAATACTTGCAGCAATAAATTCATACTTAGCAATATACTCATACTCGCAGAAGTGTACTGGTACTCACAGAAATGTACTCATACTCCCAGCAATGTGTATAAACTCACAGCAATGTACTTGCATTCATAACAATGTACTCGTACTCACAAACATGTACTCTTTCTCACTGCAATGTATTTGTACTTGCAGCAATGTACTCTTAGCAATATACTTGTACTCCCAGAAATGTACTTGTATTCACAGCAATGTACTTGCACTTGCAGAAATGTACTTGTATTTACAGCAATGTACTTGTAGAAATGCACTTATACTCACAGTAATGTACTTGTACTCACAGAAATTTACTTATGCTCACAGCAATGTACTGGTACTTGCAACAATCTACACTATAGCTGTAATATCATGTTTTTTGGGGGTGTCAAATGAGTTTATTCCCCCTGCCCCTTAGATCAATCCATCACTGATATAAGACCCACCATCATCAACAATGTACGATGTACGTCTGAGATTTAAAAAAAATACTTTCTTTTGGTAGATGGTAAAAAGAGGCATCTTATAATGCAGCAAAGTACTCATACTTTAAAAAAAAATACTCATACTTGCAGCAATGTACTCACATTAGCAGCAATATACTCATACTTGCAGCAATATACATGTACTTGCAACAATATACTAATACTTACAGCAATGTACTCATACTTGCAGCAATGTATTCATACTTGCAGCAATGTACTCATACTTGCAGCAATGTACTCATACTTGCAGCAATGTACTCATACTTGCAGCAATGTACTCATACTTGCAGCAATGTACTCATATTTGCAACAATGTACTCATACTTGCAGCAATATACTCATACTTGCAGCAATGTACTCATACTTGCAGCAATATACTCATAAGCAGCAATGTACTCATACTCACAGCAATGTACTTCTACTCACAGAAATATACTTATACTCACAGCAATGTACTTGTACTCAAAGCAATGTACACTACAGCCTTGACATCAAGTTTGTTTGGAGGTGTCAAATGAGTTCATTCCCCCTGCCCCTTAAATCAATCCATCATTGATCTAAGACCCACCTTGGCATCATTCAACAACTTACCGTGTATGTCTGAGATGTAAAAATTTTAACTTTCTGTTGGTAGACGGTAAAGAGAGGCATACATGCACCCCCGCTCAACATTGGAATGGTCTCAAACTCTACTTTCCGTAGTAATAACGTTGTTGGCTTGTATGAGAGATCCCTGATTACTAACTCTCCATAATACTCCACGTACCTTCTCTGAGATGGTATCGTCACCCCCTGAAGCAAAAAAAGAAATAATAGTAACGACAGATTTAAAAAAAGAAATGATAGTAACGACAGATTTAAAAAAGGAAATGATAGTAACGACAGATTTAAAAAAAGGAATGATAGTAAAGACAGATTTAAAAAAAGAAATGATAGTAAAAAATGAATCTATAAAAAAAAATCTATGTTGATGTGCTATCAGTTTTTTTTTTTTTATATACACAAATGACATCTAGAAGATTAGACGAAGACCTATAGACCTTTTCAAACCAAGTTCAACCGAATACAACTTCTTCAGTACTTTGACCAATCAATTGCTGGAGGAAATTTCCCTTTGTTACCTGACCAATTAGGTGCAATAAAAATAAAAAATCTTCTATTGATGTGTGATCAATTTTAATGGACAAATTACATCTAGAAGATTAATTACAAAACTATTCAAGCAGAGTTCAACTGAATATGATTTCTTCAGTATTTCGACCAATCAACAGCTTCGTTACCCAACCAATCAGCTGCAGTTGCTAGAGAAAAAATTGTATACAACAATGCATGTGTATTACCTTCATCTATAACGTATGTATGATTAGCATTTGTAAGCAGTTTTCCTCCGATTGGTCCATACCATGCATAAATTGTGCGGTTGGGCAAGAATCCCTCAGTATTTGATTGGTTAATAAGATACCCTCAATCTACCATTGGTCCATTTATGGACATGTGACATTATCTAGATTAGTTTCCAAAAATTGCTGATTCAGATTAGAAAAGGTCAAAGGGCTTCACTTGAAGGAGCAAAGATAATGCATGCTATTCTAGGGTCTATTGCGGTGATTCTTAATAGGCGGCCCGCGGGCCAAATCTGGCCTGTCAGACAATCCACCCTGGCCCGCGAACAATAGTTGTAGCGGGAAAACTAATCTTAATGAGATCGGTAGAAATCCCAAAATACTTGTTTATTTTAGGTCTTTCCTAGGTAGATCAGCGCACTCTAACATTGTGGCTTATCAAGCAAAGTGTTATCTTTAGTTCTGCTATAAAATGGGCAGACTCGCGGCTTGTCAAAGGAAGGCTGACAAGACAACCACCAACATCTAGCGTACATCTTTCGTTATCCCGCGCGCTCTCTCAGCTTGTTGTATTTAGGGATTGTTTTGACGGGTTTTGTTTGATACGTAACACTGGTTTTGCCACGCGATTGGCCCGCTGCCTGAGGCTCTTGTGAAATAATGGCCTTGGAAAAAACAATTAAGAACCCGTGGTCTATAATATCATATACTTCTCTTGCACACAACGATACTGAATATTATCACTGAGTACTCAAAATTTGCACTGTTCCCATTGGCTTATCTTGGTGTTTGAATAAACTGAGTAGATGAGCTACATATAGTTTATAATCAACAGCAGTAACGAGCATATCACGACATGAAATCTCTCGTTTAAATCCTCATCGTTTTGCAGAAAATAACACCCTTGCTTTTTAATCGAGTACTCCCTTTAAGTATCCATCCTACAACTTGTTCATACATCACAAAACCATGTAGCTTCAATGAGCCCCAACTTAGACACTTAACCCTTACACTACTAGCACTTTTTTGAAAATAAGCACGGGAGGGGAAGTGAAGGACGAGGCACCCAAGACGGCGATAATATCGCCACGTAGAAGAGTAAGGGTTAAGCACAGGCTAATAATTGAAGGGTCCTCTGTCTTCCGAGCAGCAAAGTCAGGCTTATTCCGCTTCAGTGACTCCGTGGGCCACCAACCGGGAAAATGCTGGATATATTTTCAAGTTGGCACACTTGTCGTGGGTTGATTAACCCTTACTCTACGAACAATTTTTTCTAAATGCGCCTGAGAGGCAGTCAAAGACGGGGCACCCGAAACGGTGATAATATTGCCATGTGGCAGAGTAAGGGTTAAAATAAGCTCCTCAGAAAGTTAGGTACTGGCATATTCAGCACTTAATCCTCTTTCTATTGACAAATAAAACAAATTTTGGATATCACGAGTACTTCATATGAAGCGGAGGGTTCATTCATAAATGCATGCACAATTTTAATGACAGCATGACTACTGTATGCATGTATTACATGTACACACACAAGAGTTTGCAACAAAAAATTCTTGAAATTATATCTGATGTCATAATTGAAGATCCAGTTAATATTTTTCTTTGAAAATTAATTACTTCTTTCTAAATTACTGGAAACACTTTTTGCTTAATCATTCAAATAAGGTGGAACTTGAAATTTAATCTGCTGTCATAATTGAAAATCCTGTTAATATTTTTCTCTGAAAATTAATTGCTTCTTTCTAAATTATTGCAAACACTTTTTGCTTAAATATTCAAATGAGGTATAAATTGAAAATCCAGTAAATATTTTCTTTTGAAAATTAATTGCCTCTTCTTAAATTGTTGAAAACACATTTTGCTTAAAGGATTAGTTCAGGGGTCCAGCAAGTCCATCTTATATGAAAGAGGACTTCAAAAGAAAGTAAATGGCGAAGAAAGCATTCAAAAATCTTATTTTGTTAAGGAGATATTTAAGTTTAAAGTTTGGTATCATTTGTGTAGAAACGACTGAAATCAGACTAGTTGTGATGTCATAGCCTCAGATTCCTCAGTCTTTGTGTATTCTATCATATTTTGTCCTTCAATTTTGTGGTTTAAAAACCATTGGATATGTCAGGAAAGTAGTAAAACAGAATCTTGTAAGGATAATTATAATATACTACCTGAAAAAAGTTGGAGGAAAAATAATTGAAATAGTCAAAAAGTTCAATGTATATTCTTTAAAATACATTAACAATTGTTAAGAATATGAGGATAAAGATGCCAACCTTCCATAGTAGACTTACTACACCAGCCATTCCCATACAGATAAGATAAGCTTTAAACTTAAATATATCCTTAACAGGATAAGATTTCTGAATGCTTTCTTCACCCTTTTGTTTGTTTTAAAGTCCTTTTTCATATGAGATAAACTTGTTTCACCACTAAACTAATCCTTTAATTATTGAAATGTTGCATAGCATGCATTGTACAATTTTGTCCATCTGAAACTTAACTCTAAATGAAAGAAATTTGTTTTTTTTTCAATTTTTAGAGAAATACATAAAGCAGAGAAATGAAACAAATTTTAGAAGCCTTGAGTGTTTGATATAAGGTAAAGGGTTCATTTTAATTCTTGCACAATTTTCACAAAAGCATGACAACTGCACTGTACATCTTTACTGCACATGTATTACACATACATGCACATGACAGTTTTCAACATGCAGCCAGGGCTCTTGAAATTTAATTCACTCTTTGTTTATTTTGGAAAGTGAAAGTCTTTGTTAATTTTGGAAAGTGAAAGAGGAAGGCCTATGACCAGCTATTTGGGCGAGAGACCTATGGAGGTTTCTTAAAGAGGTTTGGTTTTATGGTTTGATGAGATTTTTAACGGCACCGCGACAGTCAGAGTCAAACGTGGTAAAGACAGCTAGTCATTCTAGTCTTATCTGCACATACAGTGTTGCACACTTTCATGGCAACTGCACCGAAACTCTTTTGTAGTTGGGGGTCAACATATATCAGCATGGAATCCAGGGTCCCGGTGGGACCAGGGAGCAAATCCCCCAGAAGCTATGTGGATTTAGGGCTAAAAATAGGCCTAAATTTAAGTGAAATTTGCATATTGCAACTTACAAATTCAATCAAAAGTTAAAGATGCCAACCCAACAAAAATGCCTGAGAGGATTTCATCTTCCCAAATGCATGGAAAAATTGCATGAAAATTGGGATGTAAAATTGAGAAATTATTGAATTCAAATATTAAAAAAAAAATTCAAGGGAAATTTGGTAGAATTGATAGGAATTTGGGTACAATTTGGTTAACATTTCCCAAAAGTTTACAAAATTTTCATAAAAAGTGACTAAATTTCATAAAAATGAGCAAAATTAAAATTTCCTGATAATTGAAGGAAATTTCCGAAAATTAAAAAAAACTGTCCAAAAATGATGGAAATTTCCCAAAAAGTTAAGAAAATGTTCCAAAAATTGCCCAGAAATGGGAGGAAATTTCCCTAAAATTAAAGGGTATCTCGTGAAAATTTCAGATTTCCCGATCAGCAGCAATTTCAACATGATAGAAACATATTTTTCCCGCTTGTAACCGGGATATATTTTGGGTCTTGTCCCTGCCCACCCCCTCTGATAGGGGACTCTTCCTACACCCTTCCATAATCATGTTATCTACCATCTTCAAGATCATTATAAGGTCTCTTGCTTAAGTCCAACTCAGCAAGATGTAGATCTAACACATGGACGTATCGCTGCCTGAGGTATTCTTTGACAGAGGATTAACTTGAAATGATTTCTGCATCAATTAAATCGATTGTTTTCTGACAAAAACTCTTTAATTTGTGTCCTGTATGTTTGCAGGCCTATGGTCAGCAAAGGAGAGGCCGGCCTTCATGCACCGGAGGTCGAAGGTGAGTTCGTCGATTTCCATGTGGAGAATGGTGATAAGGGAGGTGTGAGTGGCACCAAGGCAAAGCCTTAGTTAGGGCAGTGTTCTAAGTGACCTCCAGATCTTTCAAGTAAAATTTGCGGACGGAAGCAAAGAATTAATTAATTAATTAATTTTAATTAATTTGTTCCAGTAATTTGTTTTTCTTATTCACAGAAAAATATTATGTCTAAATGATACATTTGTAAGTTCAAAGATGAAGGGGCCAAACACCCGCTTCTGAAAAGATCTATTTGGGCAGGTACAATAGTAGCAACTTGAGCTAAATTGCAAGAAAATATGCTACAAACCATGAAAATAGCAAAAATTTGATCAAAACTGGTTCAAAATTGACCATTTTACAGCAAATTTCAATTTCAATTTATTGCTTCCAGTACAAATGTACATTTGTAAAAAGAATTAACATTTAATAACATACATATAATAAATAAAATAAAATAAAATTACATAAAACATATAGTTATGATATAAATGATAAATCTATAAATACAAAAAATAAATATAATATAATACATATATATAAGACATAACCTGGAAAATGAGTTAAAGGATTAAAAAAGAATTAAATAAGTGACCGTAGCTGTCCATTTTGTATATAAAGAGCCGCCTGGTACATAAAAGAATGTTTGTACAGTTGTATTCTGAATTTTGGCATTATGTTTGGATTGCAAACATTTCTATTGGTTTTGGCAAGAAGGCTTTGTAAAACATTATGTCATGGATGACTTTCAGTTGAATTTATTTTTCTTGCTATTGCACTAAAATCTAATTGAGCTCTGTCGTTGAGAATACAAATAAGGGTAAAATAGTCCAAGTTAAAAATCTTTGACGTATATCTTAAAAATTTCTTAATTCTGTCTTTGTCTTTTTCTAGTAAGAGATGATACCAAACTGGTACGGCAAAGCCTTAGGGCAGTGTATATATAAACATAACTGAGAAACCTTTGATCCCTACTGCAAAACCTGTTTGATTTCTTTGTCGGAACAAAAATTGTGGTTAAATATATAATTAAGCAACAAACTTTCTTTCCTATTGGAAGTCAAAATAACACGTTGATCTACTACAAAAAAGCTTTCCTTATCATAATCTAAACTTTGGAAAATGTCATCATAACCCACCTTGCCGTTTGTTGTCCGAGCTGATGCGTAATATTTCAAAGCTTCCATCGCTGATTTAAACATTCTTCGATGGAGCATATAGGCACATATCATGACCCCAGTCCGACCCTGTAGAAGGAAGGAGGTACAACATTTTACAGGTGAAATCACTTAATTCTTTAAGAAAATATTGCCGCTCATCTTTTTTTCTTCTTCATTTCAAACATGAAAGATAAGCATGAGCAGGGTTTAGAGACAGCTTTCCCTCGTATCTCTTCACTGGGTGACGATGGACAGTGAACTCCCTGTACACTCATTTATGGACTCATTGCTAAATCAGCCAAACTGTCCAGGACACCACACACTTCCAAAAAATAATATTAAAAGGTCCTCAGACCATAATTTGAATTTATTATAAAATAAGATTTCCCACAGTTCTGAATAAAGGTGTCAAAAATCTTCCCACGAACAATAATATTAATGAAGTAAATACAGCTTTATATGCTTTCCTCTTTTGTAATTCATTGTACTGTTCATCGCACAATTACATGGGGACATTTTCAGAGCAAATATTTACCACATATACTGTTGCTCACAAAAGAAATCTAAAAATAAAAAAACTACACACACATCTCTTCCCACGAATTCCCATTGTTCCGCACCATTAATTGTTTTCAGGTTTGCTCAGACACCCCAAATTTTGGATGTTGGTGTCAAAGTCATGATTGGAACAACCAACCACACACTTTTTGTTAGTAGATACAATCGCTAATACATAACCTCTTCTACAGTACAGTGGTCACAAAAGAGCATGAAAATTATCACTGACACCCTTAACTTTTGCCTCATGTAACCATACAGAAATAAAGCTGAACAACTTTTTCAACTCACGTTTTGGTAGATTTCCAAAATTTCTTGTGGAAAAGGGTAAAAATTGTCAATTTTCTGGAAGAATTTTAGGGTCTTTATTATTATTCCAATTCAACTACCTCAAAGCCCTTGTTCTTTGATTAATACATACAAATTGTACACACCAACATAAGTAACACGCACGTAGGACAAACATCGGTGCACTCATACGCTCAACGTAACACAGGTGATGCAGATACGCACTCAAATTATGACAATCATTTCCTTACGCAAGCATCCTATCTTCTTATTGGTTGGGAAAAATGCTTACGTACGTATCACATTTTTGTCAAGATGCTCGCAGAAAATCTGTCAAAACTTTATTTTTGAACAAAAAATGTGTATCCTTTTAGGAAAGCAATAAAGTTATTACAATATTTACAATGTGTAAAACCAATTCAAGTTTCCATGTGTTGATTTTCATGTTAGAATATGGAAGACTTCATACCGAAAATCAAGCTGCCCAGAATTCCTGGGCAACTTTTCTTGAAAAGACACGTTGAAGCCCATTGACTTTGCTTAAATGTGTCAATTTTGTAATCATTCATTCTCTAAATCAGAGATTCAGAGCGAATAAGTTGGAGTATGAAGATTCGTACTAACTTTTTGTATGCTGGCTACACTAACTAGTACTACTGCTTAAAAGACATTAATCTAATGTGCAGCTTGATCCATTGTATTTCTATTTATGTTGTCATTTCTGTATTCTTATTTTTGTTTTCTTATCGTAATTTCCTTGTATGTAAAGCGCTTTTGAATGTTTTTACAAAATTAGCGCTATACAAATTTATGTATTATTATCATTATTATAATATACCTTATATGCTAGAGGTCAATAAAAATATAAAAAATTAAGTAATCAAACATCTTTTCCCATTTAGCACAAATTCAAATTTAAGCTTTTAACATACAATATAATACCTGGTATTCGACTTACATTGATATCACAGACTTAGCAACATTAACACATCTTTGTGTCTTTCTTAAAATATTTTTTTCTTAAATTTGTGGTTTTTACCCACAGGGAGTGCTAGCTGTGGTAAGCATAGAAAATTCAAATCAATTAACTGTGATGCATTTATGATCGTTTTTAATTATATATTGGAGAAAAAATTATTAATCTGTACAAAAAATGTAATTTATTTTTAGTAATAAACATTAGCAAATGAGTATGTGATATCCCATTTGGAAATCTACAACAGTCATTTCTTGAATGAAACACTGGTTATTTCTTCACCAAAACACTGAGCATTTCTTGCCAAAAAAAAAGTGGTCATTTCTTTACAAACTTATGATATCTTTCTAATTCTTTTTTTAATTCTAAAGGATGAAGGACAGGAAAAGGCAACTTTAGCTTAAATGTTTATAAACTAACAATTAAGACAAATTTGGTCAAAAACTAATCCAACTTGAAGCTTTTAGTTTATTTTTCGGATCACAAATATACACATTTTCACAAATTTTGCATATATTGAAAAAATATTTAATTTTGATCTATATACTACTTTCAAAGTTAAAAGAATGTGGGAGTCCACTTTTTTGTATCAATAGTTGATTAAACATTCAAATGTTGGACATAAACCATTAACAGAGCAACATAATGACCCAGTTACTGCAATGTTTTGTTTAAAAAATGGACATATTGACTCAGTAGGTAACATTGGCTTCATTCTTTGATAATCTATATGGTTTGTTGATGTTTAACAGTACCGCGGCAGTCAGAGTCAAACGTGCCAAGAGGGTGCTAAAAACTAAGGTGCTTGAGATAGGACAGAGAGGAAAGAGGGGTGGGAGAGAGGGAAGGGAGGAGAGAAGGTGAATAAAGGAAAGAAGTTAAGGTAATAAAAGGAAGATGAGGAAGGTAAGGCAGAAAATGGAAGGAAAGTATTAAGAGTGTTAAGTAAGTATTATCATTATGAGTTAGTGACAGAGAGGAAAGAGAGGAGGGGTAGAGGGAAGGGAGGAGAGAAGGTGAATAAGGGAAAGAAGTTAGGGTGATAAAAGGAAGATGAAGGTAAGGCAGAGAATGGAAGAAAAGTATTAAGAGTATTAAGAAAGTATTATTATTATCATTATGAGTTAGTGAGAGAGAGGAAAGAGAGGAAGGATAGAGGGAATGGAGGAGAGAAGGTGACATAGGGAAAGAAGTTAAGGTAATAAAAGGAATTTTAGGAAGGTAAGGCAGTGGAGGGAAGGAAAAGGAAGTTTAGATCAGGTGGAATAGATTGCTGTTGCAGAGATCTATAATCTATAAAAACAAAATTAGATTAGAGACAAACAAAACAAACTAACCCATCTTAAAGCTTTATTTTTAAATTTTCAGATCACAATATGCAAATTTTCAGAAACCTTGCAATATTAAAAAATACTCAAAACTTCAGTGTTGTAACAGATCAGATGTACCTTGAAAACTAGTATTAGCAAGAATTTCTGTTTTTATTAGTAGTACTGTACATTAATCATTCAAATTTTGATCTGTCCTTAAACCTTTAACACAAGGCTGCAAAAGTTCTACAGTTCCAGTGTTATAACCGCAGGAAAATCGGGAATTTGCGGGAACTATTATTTTATTTTTTCTTATAGATTTTATGAGTAAACAGCAGTATGTGTGGTAAATATGGCTCTAAAAACATCCCCAATGTAATTGTGCAATAAAAAGTACATTCAATTGCAAAAGAGGAAGTATAAAAAGATGTTTTCACTACTTGATATTATTTCTATTGCCTTTTTTCATGAGAAGATATTCGCCACCTGTATTCAGAACCGTTGAAATTTTATAATCAATTCCAATTCCGCTTTAACAAAGCACTATTTTGTTTTAAAAATAGACGTATTTGACTCTTGGAATAATCCTTTTGAAACATACATGAATTCCCAATTCTTCATTCAAAACTTTCACTTTCTTTTAAATATTTTTGGAGATACCACTCTAATCTAATACCACTAGATACCACTCTAATCCAATACCACTAGATACCACTCTAATCCAATACCACTGGATACCACTCAAATCCAATGTCAGTGGATACCACCCTAATCCAATACCACTAGACACCACTCTTAATTCAATACCACTAGATACCACTCTTAATTCATTACCACTAGATACCACTCTTAATGTCCATTACCACTCTAATCCAATACCACTCTAACCAATATAATCCAATACAACTCTAATCCAATACCACTCTAATCCAATATCACACTAGTCCAATACCACTCTAACCAATACCACTCTAATCCAATACAATCCAATACAACTCTAATCCAATACAACTCTAATCAAATACAACTCTAATCCAATACCACTAGATACCACTCTAATCCAATACCATTATATACCATTCTAATCGAACACCACAAAATTGTCATGCACACATTATCTTTCAACATTTTTGGTCATTTGCATACCCATTGATTGCCAACATGACATCAGGAATGCGCTAAATGATGATGATAAGAATACAAAATGAAACTTAAAAGGAAATGAGCTTTCATATTGTTTGACTACTATAACGGAAACTACCCAAAACTTGAGCTCTTGCTTCGCTTAAGGCGTCAAAATGTACAATGTCATCCTCTGTGACCATCTGGTTTCGACTTTTCAAGGGTATATATAAAGGTGAAACAAAAGTGGGAAAGGATACTGCATGAATCGTAGCTTCCTTTTTAACTTTTGGCCAAGTGAGTTGTCAACGGTAACCCGATATAAACAGGAGTGAAGACTGCAGCTTCAAAATTGTTAAGGCCATATTGTGCAAAGTTCATTTTCTTTAACACATCATTTTTGTCTTTAAGCAGACAATAACTTATGAATAAATACATATTGAAAATAATCACTTCGTACAGAGCATGTATGTTATTACAATAATCAGGGGCTTGTCCATCTTTTATTTCAAGCTGCGTAAAGGCACTTAAAAGGTCTTAATAAGATATTAAGACCTTTTACCTCCCAATCTTGATCCAAATTGAAGGTTTTTGTCGTAAGTTGTAGATTTTTGTCCAAACTTGGTCCGAAGATTTCTGGCCCTAAATTGTAATATTTTTCTCTAAAACTGAGAACAATACAATTGGTCCATAATTGAAGATTTTTGGTCCAAAACTGAAGACTTTTGGTGCAAAGTTAAAGATTTTTGGTCCAAAACTGAAGAATTTTGGTCATAAAGATGCTTGGTCCAAAACTAAATAATTTTGGTCCAAAATTAAAGATTCTTTGTCCAAAATTGAATAATTTTGGTCCAAAATTGAAGATTCTCGGTCCAAAACTGAATAATTTTGGTCCAAAATTGATGAAGCCTGGTTCAAAAATGAAGAATTTTGGTCCAAACTTAAAAATGCATGGTCCAAGATTGAAGATGATTGGTCCAAAATTAAAGACTTTTGGTACAAACTTGAAGAGTCGGTCCAAAATTAATGATAATTCAGTTAATACAAATAAAAAATGCCAAGATCTTTGTTTTCTCTGATTCATTTGATATTTCTTTTATTTATATTCATGGCTTTGACAAACTGTTTGGGGCTACAGCACTTTTTTGAGGGGGGAGAGGGAGATAAGCCACCCCCCTCCCTCCCATAGCCAACCTTAGACGTGGAACTGACAATAGGAGTATGCACAATATTTAATGAAGTGGGAGTTCAACATTCAGTATACTTAAAGGAAAATTCCCACAATTTTTCATGTAGAATCTTCAATTTTTAGGAATCTTAAATTTTGGACCAACATTTTTCAGTTTTGGACCAAGCATCTTTAAGACCAAAATCCTTCAGTTTTGGACCAAGAATCTTCAATTTTGGACCCAAAATCTTCAGTTTTGGACCAAGAATCTTCAATTATGGACCAATTGTTCAGAGTTTTAGATTATTACAATTTATATCATAATATGAAAACAAAATTGTGAAAAAACATGTTGATATCTTATTTGCTTTGGGAGTTATCACATTTCAAACATTCTCCCAGTGTGTTGAAATGTAACTTGTGCAGTATGTTTGATTCAACAGTGGTGTGTGTGCTGTCATAGCTGGTACTTGTTTCTAAATTATACAAACTTTTCTTGTTGATATTGGTTTTAATACACAGTTTATAAGAACATGCTTTGCCAATCTGGTCATGTACCTTAATATTCTTAACAAAAGAAAATATGCAAATTTATTTTCATAAAAATACAGAATTATGAATGGGAGACAGTGAGTATTATTAGTCCTGTTTTGCCAGCCTCATACACTAAAGACTAGAAATTGAGCACAAGAGACTTGGATCACAACCTAGTCCTCCACCCCTAGCTGACAAGACAACACTACTAACGAGCCAAACAATCAGTCTAATAGAACAAAAGAAATTGAGCACAAGAGACTTTGATGGATCACAACCTAGTCCTCCTACCACCCCTCCCTCCCACCCCACCCCTAGCTGACAAGACAACACTACTAACGAGCCAAACAATCAGTCTAATAGAACAAAAGAAATTGAGCACAAGAGACTTAAATGGATCACAACCTAGTCCTTCTACCCCCCACCCCCACCCCTAGCTGAGAAGACAACCACACTACTAACGAGCCAAAGAATCAGTCTACTAGAACAAAAGAAATTAAGAACAAGAGACTTAGATGGATCACAAGCTAGTCCTCCTAACCCTCCCCCTCCACCCCACCCCTAGCTGACAAGACAACACTACTAATGAGCCAAACAATCAGTCTAATAGAACAAAAGAAATTGAGCACAAGAGACTTAGATGGATCACAACCTAGTCCTCCTAACCCCCCCACCCCCACCCTTAGCTGACAAGACAACACTACTAATGAGCCAAACAATCAGTCTACTAAAACAATAGACTATTTGTTAACAAACCTTGCCCGCCTTGCAATGCACTGCAGCTATATTGTTTTCATCTTCAGATAACCATTTGTCTAAATCTTCACAGAACGGCTGAATCAACTCTATCCGCGGGGGATTGTGGTCTTCAAAGGGATACTGAGCTACTCGATCGTGAAACTTTGTTGTGTCATAATTTCTTTCAGAACATCTGCAGGTGAGAAGAACAAACAATTTAGATGTTACACATGGAAAATTTAATTATTAACCCTTACTCTACCAGGGCTTTGAAAAAAGCGACCCCAATTTTCATAACTCTTTTATATGTATTTTTAACAACTTTCCTTTCATTTTCTTTTGTTACAAGTTTGGTTGGAATAGATGCTAAGATTTTTATCTTTTGAGTATTAAAAACCAACTTAGGAACTATTGGACAAAATTATGCAAATAAAGCAATTTTTGGCTAAATTTGGTCAACAAATGGTCAATCTTTGCAGAAGTATAACTTCTTGTCAGTATTGAAAACAGAAATTTGTGTTACATATTTAGATTCTTTTTGAAATTTCCTTTCCAATGATACTAATCTATAATTTTAGAAAGAAGGGAAAGATAAAAACACATCAAAAATGATAAAAGTCAAACGACCTCTAAAAGCTGCAGCAGGAAAATAATTACGCAGTGGTCAACGGTGAGACTCGAACCCGGGCGCTCGCATGCTAGTCGCATACATTTCCTCTGCACCACGTAGTCGTTCAAATTGAAGAGGTGTAATATATTTGTTGTGTAATATATTTGTTATACAATAGGTTTTAAATAGAGGGGGGTATGCCTTTATTTATATATCAAATGAAAGGATATTTCAAGCCCTTTTGAACGGCGGTTCATTGAAGCATGTGATGTACGGTTTGGGTTACACGATTTTTTGAAGAAAAAAAGGGTCAAAAATGGCAGAAATTCATCAAATTTGGAAGAAATTTCTCCAGAACAAAAGATTGCACGTAGGGATTATAAAAATTATACCAGAAAGCAATACTATCATGTCTTAGGACTTGCGTGTTTGATTTTGAAGCAAAAATGTGATCTTGAAGTTATCGTAAGATTTAAAAGAGAAAAATAAAAAAATTGTAAATATTTTAGCAATTTTTGAATTTTACCCTTTTTCGATGTACTTTTTCTAAAAATTATGTAATATGACCCCTATGAAAAAGTTTCATTTTGTGGAAGAAATATCCAAGTACTTTTAAATGATACCAAGATTACTCCTTATAGGACTGTGGTAAAGTCCCGATTTTATTTTTAGAAAAAGGTGGTTTGAAAACGGTGATACTATCGCCGCGTGGTAGAATAAGGGTTAATACAATTACATACTCGCAAATAAATATCATTTTTATGTACAGTAATTTATTATTAGATATTTACAATTTTCTTTGAAATACATCAAAGGGTGCCGATTTTAGTGGAAATCTTTTATCAATTTCCAGCACCTGAATTACATCAGCAATTGTCTACACAAGCTGTTGTTGAATATAAGGAATAGAAGAAAAAGAACTGATATTTTACCCAATAAACACAGCCGTTTCAGTCAAATTCCAATTCCCTAATCTGATATTACTTATTCCTTATTATCTCATCACCCACATATTATATATATATATATATATATATATATATTTATATATATATATATATATATATATGTATATATATATATATATATATATATATATATATATATATATATATATATATATACATGTGTGTTAGGCTTAGGCGATATATCGATATTTCGATATATTTCGATATTGACCTATATCGATATGGCGATATTGAGTTCAAGGGTCGATCGACATATCGATATTATGTTTTTTCAATAATACACAATACATGAACTATTACAAAACTAAACATGACTATCAAACATCCAAGTATTTTTTATTAAGCAGCCACAAAAAGTTAATAAATTTCATTTATATCAAAGTTTCAGGCAGTCAGTTATGATAAAACTTTATTAAAACATTAATATTGTGATAACAATTACCCAAAAATCCTTCCATGAACAAAAACCACTTGACTCATGGAGTACAGAGGCATTGCGCAATACTTTAACTTTATACTTGATGGCTTACGATGTTCAGACAACAAAAATCATAAGATGTTGAATCCTCAAACATCGTGTTAAGTTTCCTCAAAAGGAATACTGAATCTAAATTTTTAAATCAAACAGTCATTAATTGACAAATTACTGACAAAATTATGAGGTTTTTCTCACTATTTTGTTCGTTCAGAAAGTCTAAAGTAAAAGTGACAAACTGGTTTTGCCAGATCGATCAGATAATGTACAGTGCAGTAACTACATACACACACAGTATCACTACTGTACAGTACTTTACTGTGTACACACATACCATCTACCACTGTTTCTTCTTAGTGACAACACTCGTGCGATGATAGAAGCAGACTAGAAATTCAATACTATGCATCATATATGGACTTCTGAATTTCTAGAAGTCCATATAATGCTACCAAAATAATGCCTCTTTAGTACAACTTTCATAAGAAGTAAGTAAGTTATAAAATTTTAAGAAGAATTGGAGCCGATTTTTGTAAGGCATACAGTGTAGGCCTATACCAGTTCCACAACATTTTTTTTTTTTTTAAGAATATGCCGAGGCCTAAACTTTTTCAAAGTTTCTGTGATTGATCTTTTGAGATAGAAACCATGTAAAGAACATTTTTAAACATAATGGGTGTTTATTTGAAGATTATATGTATATATTTTGCAGTGATTTCTGTTAATTTGTACAAAAAGTTTTACTTGACATTTTTTGAGCCAAGACGACTTTACCTTGCCCCGAACAGTACATACAGCTTACGTATGACGTCCTATAATTTGCATATCGATATTTCGATATTATCGATATTTTTCAGGCGATATATCGATATTGCATTATGTTCAATATCGCCCAAGCCTAATGTGTGTGTGTGTGTATATATATACGTGTGTATATATATATATATATATATATATATGTGTGTGTGTATATATATATATATATATATATATATATATATATATACATATATATATATATATATATATATATATATATATGTGTGTGTGTGTATATATATATATATATATCTATATATAATATATATATATATATATATATATATATATATATATATATATATATATATATATATATATATATATATATATATATATATATATATATATATATATATATATGTGTGTATATATATATATATATATATATGTGTGTACATATATATATATACATATATATATATATATATATATATATATATATATATATCGGGATGAGATATTGTTTGTTTGTTTGATGAGTGCTTAACGGCACCACAACAGGAAGGGTTAAACTGTGCCTGAGAGGTTAGTTAGATTATTCCAGAAGTAGGAAGAAAAGAAAATAGGAGTCTGACAGAAGTACGGGGAAAATAGCCAGGAGGCTGGGATCGAGAGAGAGAGAGTGCAGGGGTGCAAAAAAAAAAAAGGAGGAGCAAAAGTAGGTAAAGGGGGCTGGGAGAGGAGGACTAAATATGGTTGTAGAGGGAGGAACGATGAAGGAGATAATTTTAACTGGAGGGTTTTTCTGGGAGTCTGTTTGTTTGATGGGTGCTTAACAGCACCAGGACAACGAGGGTCAAATTGTGCCTGAGAGGTTAGATCATTCTAGAGGCAAAAAGGAAAGAAAACAAGGAGAGATTGAGAGAAATACAAGAACTAAAAGTCATAAAGCTGGGATAGAGTGGAGGTGCATGGGAGAAAAAAAACAAAGTAGAGAGAGGGGGTGGGAGAGGAGGACTAAATATGGTTGTAGAGGGAAGCATGATGAAGAAAGGGGATAATTTTTATCTGAAGGGTTTTTCTGGAAGAACTCGGGAATTGAGTTGTGGGGATTGAGGGAAGCTTTGGGAAGGTTATACAGGGGGCAAGCAAGCAGAATAGATGGACTGTGAGGGTACAATGGCAATTGTTGCAGAGGGGTTGGGGGAGCCAATAAGGAGGTAGGTAGAGTAAGATGGGTGTGACCTATTCTAAGACGGGTAATATGAACATTGTCAACACGAGAGAGGTTGTGGACAATGGGTTTGATCGAAATGGTGGGCTGGATGACATGGAGTTTGTTATCAATTTGGGAGTTCCATGAGGTTTGCCAGCGGACACGAACATGGGAAGCAATAAGCGGTTTGATGTCAGAAAGAGTTTTAAGAAATGGGGTAGGGGAGGTTGAGGGCAAACTTAGCGGCTGAATCAGCTCTGTCATTGCTAGGGATGCAAACATGGCTGGTTATCCAAAAGAAGAAAAAATATTTTTCCTGCAGAGGGGGAGAAAGGAGTTTTAGGAGAAGGTGGGATGTGGGGTTGTCCCACTTAAGATTTTAGAGTTCAGAAGTAAGGACAGATTTGGAGTCTGAGAAGATGGCAAAGTGGCTGAGCGGGGAGTACTCAATATAGTTGACGACGAGTAGGATGGCCTTGGCCTCAGCCAAGGTTTTGTGATGAGTGGAGAGGCCCAGGTGGATGGAAGGGAGCGGGTGGCCCAGGGAGAAAAAAAGGGCCAGGAGAAGGTGCCAAGAGTGGTGGGGTTGATGTCGAGATGGTGGAGGTCGAGTTTGATGCGTAAGCTGAAGGAAGGGATAGGGTTTTAGTCCTATCAAAGAGAGTGGAGATATTGGGATACCTAATGAGGTTGTATAAAGGGTTTTGGGTGTTGGTAAGGGCTCTTAAAGCATAGGAAAGGCTAAGCTTTCTACACCTTAGCAGAAAGGGGGTTTCGTTGGCTTCAATGTGAAGGCTGGTGATGGGGGAGGTCCTGTAGGCACCCAGGCAAAGCATGAGGGCTTCATTTTGGATGGTGTTGATGTGGTTGAGGTTAGATTTGTGAGTGTACAGTAGACAATATTGCCATAGTCGAGCTTGGCATGAACGGTGAGCCTGAAGGTTTGGAGGGGAGCGTGGGGGGGTCGCACCCCAAGTGGTGTTGGAGAGGAGGCGGAGAAAGTTGAGGGAGCTGTTGCATTTCTGTTTCAGGTTGGTGATGTGTTGCTTGTAGGAGAGCTTGGGGTCTAGTGTTAAACCCAGGAACTCACTATGGTCAACATTAGGTATGTGATTGCCATTAAGCACGAGGTTCGGGTTGGGGTGGGGATTGTTGAAATGACAGAAGTGCATGCAGACTGTCTTGTCTTTGAAGAATTTAAAACCGTTATTGTTGCACCAATCTTGCAGCTGGTTGAGGCTAAGTTGCAGCCTAATTTTGACGAGAGAAAAGCTAGGGGAGGAGTAGAAGATGGTGAAGTTGTCCATGTAGAGGGCATGTTTGATGTTGGGGCCAAGGTTATCTGCGATGTTGTTAATGCTCAGGTTGAAAAGAGTAGGGGAAAGGATGCAGCCTTGGGGGATGCCCTCTTCTTGGGGGTAGGGGTTGGAAAGGGTGTAGCCAATACAAACTTGGAACTGCCTGGGTGAGATGGAAGTTTTCAATCAAGATGGGGAGGTGGCCTCTGAGGCCGATGGTGTGAAGCTTGCGAGTAATGCCATAATTCCAAGTAGTGTCGAAAGCTTTCTCAAGGTAGAAAAAGATGGCAATGAGGTGTTCCTTTTTTGCAAATGATTCCCAGCATGTCGAGCATGATTAAGTGGTCCAGGATATTGTGACGTTTCCGGAAGCCGCTTTGGTGAGGGGAGAAAATTATGTTGGTCTCAAGGAACTAGTTTAGTCTCTGGTTAATGATCTTTTCCATAATTTCACAGAGAAAGCAGTTGAGGGTGAAGGGTGAGCTGGAGGGGTCGGTACTGTCTTTCCCCGGTTTAGGGACAAGGGTGATGATAAGTGTCCTCCAGATAAGGGGAAAGGAGTGTGAGGACCAAACATGGTTGAGGATGGTGAGTAGGGTAGTGGTGGCCTTGTTGGGGTGGTGTTTCAGGAACTGGTAGGGGATGTTATCTGGGCCCTTGGAGGTGCAGCCAGCTTCGTGGATGGCTTGCTTGAAGACAGATAGGGTGAGAGGGGTGTTGTAGCTCTTGGTGTGGTCAGAGGGAAAGGTAATACTCCGGGTTTCGTCGCAAGATTTTTTGGCTTTGAAAGCATTGGGGTAGTTGGCCGAGGATGAGATGTTGGTGAAAGAGGCGGCAAGGTGGTTAGCAATATCCTTTTTTCTGGTAAAAAGATTACCATTCCTGGAGAGATGAAGGACTTGCCCATCCAGCTGTGGAAGCTGTTAACCATACTCCAATTTTTCTTAGTGGGGGTGTTGGTGGTGAGAGAAGAGATGAAGTTGTTCCAAGTATTGGTTTTACTGTCCTTAATAGTGTGCCTGGCTTTGGCACGGCTGATGCGAAAGAGGCTGAGGTTGTGGGTGGTCGGGTTTGTTTTTAAGTTTGCAGTCATCGTTAAACCAAGGGTTGGGGGAGGGGGTGGTTAGTGGGGTTTGGAGGTTTTGGGAATGGAGCAGACAGCGATGTTGATAGGGATATTAATAAAGTTTGACATGGGATCCTCACCCTTGAGGAGATGGGGGAGAGGTGAGAGTTGCAAAGGTTTTTAAAAAGAGGCCAGTTGGCTTTCTTAAGGTTCCAGTTGGGGGTGTGGTCTGTGGGGGTTTGAAGATTGGAGTGAATGAGAGGGTAATGGTCACTACCACAGAGGTTAAAGGTCAGCAGTGACCTTCCAGCTTATTGTAGTCACATTGCTGTATAGGCAAAGAATTGTGTATACCTCCTACACCACATGGCCACCCCCCTTGATATTAGGGGGGCTGGTGGGACTCATATGATGACAGGTAAGGTCTCATATGATAAGGGGTTAGGGGTCAAGAGCTATTGGAATGGGACAAAATTTGGTGATTTTTGTGTCTGTTTGTGTGTGTGCACATATATGCAACAATTGATTTTGTGTTGCTTATAACTTAAAAACTGTACTACACACATGAACCAAAATTGGTGGACAGGTACCCCTGGCCCGGAAATTTTGTCTCCAATGTTTTGGGGTACAAAGGTCAAATCCAACCAAAAAATGCAAACGATGCACATCCCCTCACCACTAATAATAACATGCTTTCCACCCTATATCACAACTGCCACCCTCTGTTCTGCATGATGTCCCACCCTATATCCCTCCCTACAGGAAATCATACATGAAATCCAGATATCATTCCACAACATGACCCATATGCCATCACACCTGCAATCAAGATGACATCTCACTATATGCCTTGCCACCCTGTCCCATGCCACCCTGTCTCATGCCACCCTGTCCCACATGCCATCCCTCCCTGTCCCATATACCATGCCACCTTATCCCACATCCCATCCCCCCTGTACACCATGTGCCATCCTACCCTGTCCCACATGCCATCCCTCCCTGCACCCTATGCCATTCCACCTTGTCCCACATGCCATCCCAGCTTGTCATAAATGCCATGACACTACCTTGTTTCACATGCCAAGCCATCATGTCCCACATGCTATCCCATCCTGTCCTATATGCCATGACATCCTGCCCCACATTCAATGGTACCATCCCACATGCCATGCTATCCCACATACCATCCCACCCTGTCCTACATTTCATCCCATCCTGTTCCCCATGCCATCCAAACTTAACCCTAATTCCTATATTAACCATTAATTCTACCATCTTCCACCCAACATTCTTTCTTCTAACTCCCATCCCATTGCTTCTACCATCCTCTATTTCTCAACATGGCACATGCCCCATTCACCTACCATCCCCCATTCCACTAACATCCGCCATTCACCTACCATCATCCATTAACCTACTACCCCAACCCACACTTCCAATAGCAACATGCTCAACTTCCCTCACATGTGGTTCCATCCCAGAACAAATCCATTAATTGCTGCTATTCAAATCTGGAATGCATTTGTTCTCCTTTACATAAATTTCTTTTCATTAGGGCAGCAATTTTTGGGGGGATATTTTAGGGGGTAATTATGTAGTAATTTGTACAATTTACTACCACTTTAAACTCCAAGAGGGCAAGATCTGTACCAACCCTATG
>JAIGNY010003850.1:1087500-1155000 GCA_020152595.1 Chiridota heheva
AAGCAGAGAGATGTAATCCAAAAAAATAACATCTCCCTGCAAAAACTAAGGTTTTGGGAAACAGTGAAGTGTTTTTTTTCTAATCTTATGTTAAAAAGTGTTATCTAAAGGAATATTCCAGTGAATTTTCATCTTCATATTGTCGCTAGAGAACTATTAAAGAAACAAATCAAGCAATTGATGTAAAAAAAACAAAAAAATGTTGATATCTTATTCCGTTTAGGAGATATTGCATTTGAAAGATTTCATCCGTGTGTTGAAAAATGACCTTGCAGTATAAAGGGTGATGTCTTACTGTAATTGCAGATCCAAGATAATTCCTTATGTATTTCTATAAAATAAAAACTTATATTTTTTTTATTTAGAGTGTAAGGTAATATGAGCATATGGGCAAAGCATGTTCTTGTAAATTCATGTTATACCCCCATCTCAAAAATTAAGCAAAACGTGTTTCCAATAAATTAGAAAGAGGCAATTAATTTTCAAAGAAATACATAAGTATTGTCTTGGTTCTGCAGTTATGATGTCACACTTTACACTGCAAGGTCACTTTTCAACACTCTTGATTTTTACACCAATTTGTTTCTTTAATAGTCCTCTATCATATATATATATATATATATATATATATATATATATATATATATATATATATATATATATATATATATATATATATATATATGTATATGCATGTATATATATACATGTATGTATATATATATATATATATATATATATATAACTTCATACCACTGTATATATATATATATATATATATATATATATATATATATATATATATATATATATATATATATATATATATATGCATGTATATATATACATGTATGTATATATATATATATATATATATATATATATATATATATATATAATAGAAGGAAACAGGAGTTTTGAAATATTTGGTTTTTAAAATAATCTGTTGGCTAGAAACATTGTCATTTTTCCTATTTCATTTTTATATATATATATATATATATATATATATATATATATATATATATATATATATATATATATATATATATATATATATATATATATATATATATATATATATATATATATATATATATATACAAATTTACAGGAATATTCCTTTAAACAAAAATTGTCACTATCAAATTTTACTGCAAAAAGTTATCCCCAAAATAATGATTGAATAAAATTGGGTCTAATTTGACAGAAATAAGACGATAGTGGGCATGTATGCTGAACATGCCCCTAGTTTTTGTTTTTCAGAGGGGTGCTCCACCCTGCCCCTTTTCACTTAGCACTCTATTTTGTTCACGGAAAAAACATACTTTTTTGAAAATTATTTTGTCATCTTTTCATTGATTGCAGTTCCCCAATATAAAATATTGAGGGACACTACTTGTTGTAAACTCATTTATTTATACTTACAAGTGCACTCATTTATTTATACTTACAAGTGCACTCATTTATTTATACTTACAAGTGCACTCATTTATTTATACTTACAAGTGCACTCATTTATTTATACTTACAAGTGCACTCAAACCTGTCCCCTAATGGATGCCTTATAAATATCCCTTTTGGTGAGTGACACCTGCCCCTTTCTTAATTGATCAGAGGGATAAATATAGCACAGGGGGATAAATATAGCACAGGGGGATAAATATAGCACAGGGGGATAAATATAGCACAGGGGGATAAATATAGCACAGGGGGATAAATATAACACAGGGGGTTAATATAGCACAGGGGGTAAATATAGCACAGGGGATAAATATAACACAGGGGATAAATATAGCACAGGGGATAAATATAACACAGGGTAAATATTTCACAGGGGATAAATATTACACATGGGGATAAATATAACACAGGGGATAAATATAACACAGGGGATAAATATAACACATGGTAATAAATATAACACAGGGGGATAAATATAACACAGGAGGATAAATATAACACATGGGGATAAATATAACACAGGAGGATAAGTATAACACAGGAGGATAAATATAACACAGGGGGATAAATACAACACAGGGGGATAAGTATAACACAGGAGGATAAATATAACACAGGGGGATAAATATAACACAGGAGGATAAATATAACACAGGAGGATAAATATAACACAGGAGGATAAACATAACACAGGGGGATAAATATAACACAAGGGGATAAGTATAACACAGGAGGATAAACATAACACAGGAGGATAAATATAACACAGGAGGATAAATATAACACAGGGGGATAAATATAACACATGGGGGATAGAGGTTTTGCTCACGAAAATCACAATAATTAGTGACTGTGACCAGATTATTAAAAAATATGCAATCATAGGCAGCTTTCTGGCCAGGACTTACTTGGCAACAGTTTCCACATTGTTTCTGTAGACGCCTTCCAGTTTCTCGGCAGGAAAGCCCATGGCAATGATATTAGGATATATATCTGATTTAAGGAGTTAAGGAAAGAGTGACTCAATCTGCTGACTGACAAAGAAAAACATCAAGAAAAGGATTTTAATTGAAGAAGAATTTGAAAGTTGATATACACTGCAAAAGAAATTAACTTACAACACACGAAAAGATTACACTATTCAAATAAGAATGTATACTGTAAAGAAAACCTTTGCTTACTTTTGTGTCTTACTGTACTTGAATTAATACCTTACAGAAAATACTGATTTTAAAAAGAACATATTTGTCCATTTCTCCTATTGTGAGTAACACGGTACTAATGGTACAAACACGGACATAAATAGTTGGAACGAAACCCCTTCTCCCATTCTTAATTTTATCTTATTTTCAGAATGTAAAAAGACTTTTTTGTTCAGAATTGTATGCTCTTTTCAATCAGATATAAAGAAGATTTGACATGGGTTCATTTTTAGCTAACCAGGTGACCGGTTAAATGTCCATCTTCCAAAGAAACAACATAATCTTTTGTCAGGAAAATTGCAGTGTGGTTAAAAATCTGGCAGAGCTTCCCACAAATGTCAAACATTGGGTATTATTCTTTCCACTGGGGTTTGAAGTCAGTATGGCATGAGCCTTTTCTTCAGAGTCACAAGTTAAACCGGTCACCAGGTTAACTAAGAATTAACCATTGTCGAACCACGCCCACAAAGGGGACATGTGCTTCAATTACTTTTAGTTATAGTTAGACAAGGGTCAATTGTAACCCTTGCTATACCAAGGTGCTGTGGCACTTAGTGCTTAAGGAGTCATGCTCGTATTCGAGAGGTACCGAGTTCGATTCCCGTCATGAGCACTGCATTGTGTCCTTGAGCAATACCATTTACTCTACCTGCTTTTGTCAACTCAGCTGTAAAATGAGTACCAGCATTGCTGGGGATTTAATCTACGATGGACTGGTGTCCTGTCCAGGGGGAGTCATGTACTCTCATCCCCTTGCGCCATTGAAACCAAGGATAAGCACCGGCCCAATGAGCCTAATGGATTTAGCTTTAGCCTTTTAGCTGTACCATGCCCGGAAAGGGGACCTGCACTTTAATCAATTTTAATCGGACATGGGTTAATAGTAACCCTTATCGGACCACACCCTGAAAGAGGGCGTGCACTTCATTTAATTTCAATCTGCACTTCAATCAATTTTAGTCGGACATGGGTTAACAAGCCTTATCAATTCTGCACAATTTCAACCTGCACTTTAATCAATTTTAGTCCGACATGGGTTAATAGTAACCCTTGTCAGACCACACCCTGAAAGAGGGCATGCACTTCACTTAATTTCAGTCTGCACTTCAATCAATTTTAGTCCGACATGGGTTAATAGTAACCCTTGTCAGACCACACCCTGAAGGGGAACTGTACTTCACTTAATTTCAGTCTGACAAGGGTAAAATTAAGAAGCCCTAAAACTTTGTGGGTTACAAGAAAAATAGGGGCATTTCTTTCTTTCTGTTTTATTCAGGATGCCATTATCAGTTCAGTCCATGCCCCTTAAACAGAAGATCTTCCCAATTGGGATATCTCCCAATCAGGAGATATTTGCCATTATAACCCAAAACGCATCCTTCAAAATTTAAATCTTTCTAAAGAAATACATAACAGTAAAATAAGGTTTAAGCCAAAGATAGGAAAAATGCGTATAAAAAAATATAAATTTATTTTATTGATGCAACAGAACGATAAAATTATTTTCTTCATTTTCACCAGCACAAATTTAACTTTCACCTGGGAATTTAAAGTAATCATTCAATTCTGAGGAGCAGATTTTAACATTTCAGTCACTTGCTAAAGATCAAATTATACATAAATATTAATTTCAATATCATTTGCAAAGCATACAACTTAAGAATTTTAAAATTTGAAAGCAAAAATCTTTTAATGGCTTATGGTCACTGCACATGTCTCGATATCCCTATCAGGAGATCTCTTGATTGGGAGTGTGGCCCAGACTGATTCCCCTCTGAGATTGTAGCATTCCCCCACACTAGGTCTGACTTGCTTGCAAGGTTTCCCAACCTTGGGAAAATGTCTCTAGTACACCGCCATTACTTTATATACAGGACATGACTAAAAATCATCCATAGGTTTGTGCCAAGTGCATCTCCTCATACATGCCAAGGAGGATGCAAGGTAACCATGAAGTAAGTTAAGGACAGGTGTGACAGAAGCAGGAAATAAATGAGATCAAGTCGTCAACGGTCATGTTCTGCAGGACGTTACTTCCGTCCTTGAAGAAAACTCTTCTTAGATGGTTAAAGAATATGTTTAGTGGTCAAGCATGCTCATTTTAGGGATGTAATCAGAGTTGTAGACCTGGGAGACTTCTACCCAACTTACAAGTCCCCCCACTCTCAGGAAGAATAACATAAAATACACAAAAACATTTGTCACCCCATTTTGTTGAAGAAATAAATGGCCCCAGTTTGTGAAGGAGAATCATGCGCCTGAATGGTAGCTGTGCCCCCCCACCTCCTTATCCTTCTTTATGCATAGGAATGCTGTTTGATGCAATAGTTTTATTCAAAGCAATGGAAGAAACAAATAATCAAGATTCTGTCCATATAATGTTAAGGTTTTCATATCCAAATATGTTCCAAACTGTCAAGGCCTAAAGACTAGTAGCACTGTCATTTCTTGAGGCGGTCCCCCTCTTAAATTTTCTGAGAATCATGCACCTCAAAGGTAGCTGTGTCCCCTCCCCCTTTATGCATAGGAATGTTGTTTCATGTAATAGTTTTCATAAAAAAAACAATGAAAGGACACAAATATTCAAGACTCTGTCCATAAGATTGTTAACGTTGTTACATTCATATAAGTTCCAGAATCCAAACTGTCAAGGTCTAAAGACTAGCTGCACTTTTGTTACTTCTTGAGGCGATCCCCCATACATGTATGAAAGAGAACTTTAGAAGAACAAAATGGTAAAGAAAGCATTCAAAAATCTTATTCCCTTAAGGAAATATTTAAGTTTAAAGCTGTCATATCTGTGTAGAAATGACTGGTGGAGTCAGTCTACTATAGAAAGTTGGTGCCCCCATCCCCACATTCTGAACTAATTTTAATGTATTTTAAACAAAAATTGTTTTAACTTTTTTTACTATTTGAATTATTTTTCCTTGGAGGTTCTTCAGGTGGTATATTATAATACCCTTACTAGATTATGTTTTACAATTTTCCTAACATAGCCAATAGTTTTTAAGCCACAAGACAAAATATGATAGAATACATAAAGACTTTAGGAATTATTATTATTACAATTTATATAGTGCCAAAATCTATGTAAATAATCATTGGCGCTGTACAAAGAACATGTTACATGAATACATAAGAAAAATAAACGTTAGGAAAACTAGCCCTAAAATACTGAATGTAATTCAAACATGGACAAAAAAATATATATAAAGTTATAAGATTTAATATAAGTACAAATTGAGAAAACCTTAAAGGATTTAAGAACAAAACATCTACACCAGTAAAACATTAAAAGGTAAAATAACCTCTATAAGTGCTCTAAAATTATGACTTAAAAGAACATATGGTAGTAATAGACTACAAATTAAATTTTACATGCTTGACATTAGAAAATAAAAATATCTGAACTTTAATTAAAGCATGCAGCAAAATAAAAATAAGGTCGAATATAAATAAAAATAGAGAAAATTGAAAGGATTTAAGAACAATACATCTATACCAAAAAAAACATTAAAAGGTAAAATAACTTCTATAAGTTCTTTAAATTATGATTGAAAAAGAACATATGGTTGCTATAGACTGATAGACTTAGCGATAAAATATCAAAGATAATTATATAAAAAAAGAAAAAGAACAAAGGTAATACAAGAATGTATGTAGAGGGAAAGAGACTTTAAAACCTTCTAAAATATAATAAAATTAAATGTCAAAAGCAACCTTAAAAGATGTGTTTTTCCAAGTTTTTTGAAAATGGCAAAAGAATCGGCATTTTTAATTTTCGTAGGCGAAGCATTTCAGAGAGGAATCTGGGGCTGTGACATCACAAAGTCTGACTTCAGTCGTATCTAGACAAATGATACCACACTTTAAACTTGAAAATCTCCTTAATGGAATAACATTTTTGCAATGCTTTCTTCACTATTTTGTTTCTTTGAAAGTCCTCTTTCATATAAGAAGGACATACTTGACCTCTGAACTAATCTTTTAAGAATCCTACTGTGCATAGAAAAGATTGTATTTCATTTCAAAACTAGCACTTTTGGTTTCCTACTAATTACGGCTGACAAATCTTTCAAGGTTTCTTAAACATATGCAATGTTTATGATGTATGACTGGGAGGACAGTTCAAATTTTTTTAAGGCTTAATTCTTTTTAAGTTTTAGTTTTTAAGTTTGTCAGTAAAATGGATATCCATGCCAGCTAGATGTTGATGGAAAGTACGGTTACGATACAAACCTCTTGGTCAGATTTCACACCTAATCTAGGGGCGTAGAAAAGTTAATATCCGAGGAGGAAATGACCCTCCCCCTTCCTAATTTTCCGCTTACCAACAAAAAAATCTAACTAATGAATTAAGCGTCTATCAAAAGTTGCTGTTCATGAGGGAAATCTCATAACTATCTGAGATTTATGGTTGCTGAGTAATTTTCCTTTATTTCACCATTTTTTAAAAGGCATATGAACAGGTAAAGGAAACATATGTTGATTTAAAATCCATCAAAAAAAAAAGCAAACAAATCATAAATATCTGAAAAAACCTGCCATTTTATACTTTTTTCAAGATTTTTGTAGAAATATGGACAAATATGCAAATATTTGTGTTACTCTTGTGATGTATGAACAGGACACATGTCTCTTATTTTCTTGTGTAAATCTATTATTTTTTGGCCCTCTGCCATTTCTCTTTGAAAAAGGAAAGATAGTTGTAATGAAGAGGATTTGATCCCCCACCCCCCCTGTTCCCCCTTCCACCTCTCTCTCTGACCAACCAACAACCAACTTCAATTCTGGAGAAGCCATTGTGAACATTCTTGACGGAGACAAAGACTGACATAATCCTTATTTCATATGATAGAATGGAAAATAAAAAATGTACTGACCAAGTTTCATAACTCGCAAAGCAATCTAACACATTTTTTGTAATTATTAAAAACTGTAATACTACTATGTAATAGTACCATGAGTACTGGACCATGGGAGCCGCCATTTTTGTATCAATACATGCAGATTATCATGTCATCAGCCCAGCAGAATGTTGGAATGCTTTGTATTTCTTTATAATCTACCTCAAGTTTTCTACCTCAAAATTGTTTTTCTTTTGTAGGGGGTCAAGGAAAATTTTGTGTACACATGAAATTAATAAAACATGCTGTTAAAACTTTGTGTCACATCATCTTGTAATAAAAAAAAAAAAAATCACATTTATTAAAAAATACATTATAATCCTTATGTCCCTATTGGGGAAATTATGTCATCATGCACAATATTTCAATACAGAATTGAACAAAGTGGCAGCCCCATGTGTCAATTTCAAACATGAATAACTTTAGATAGGAATAAGATTTTGACTTGCTGTTTTGGCAGTTGGTTAAGATTTGTATCCTCTATCATATGAAATAATAATTGTATCAGACTTTATCTATCCTTGAAGGTCTGAAATCAAGGGAAGAAACATCAAGAAAAACAAAAGTATTTTGAGGTTTCTCATACATTACATTTTTCAATAAATTACAAATTCTGTACCTGCCCATATACCTTTAACAATTTCATTCCAATAATTCCCAAATTTTACCTCTGAATGGGAAACAAAGCATGCAACCAGGATGCGGTAGGTATATAATATGTAGTTTACATCTCTTCTCAACAGCAAAGGTTATATACATGGTTGTCTGTCTCTCTCTATCTCTCTATCTAGGTGCCAAGTCTGGAACAAACATTGGCAATCATGGCTCTCCAGTCACTTCTGTTTAGAGCTAAATGCATAAACTTATTGTTACTTAGGCTGTTGTTGATTGCCCAGTTGTTTAAGCTTTGGACATATTAAACTCACTGCCTTCCTCTGCTTCCTTTGCCCCAATTTTCCCACATACTGCAAGCTCTTCCAACCCACCCTCCTGATAAACATGCCCGAAAAATTCAATCTGTCTCCTTCTGGTGGCATTGGGTAGCGACCTGTCCATGCCTGAAGCTATTTGTTTTCGTTTCTGTCCAAGATTTTTTCAACATTCTCCTAATGAACCACATTTCCGTAGCTTTAATCTTTCTTGATGTCATTGGTAATTGTCCAGCATTCACAGCCATAGAGAAGAGTAGACCATACATATGCCATACGCATGGCTGTCATGATAGAATAAATGAGATATCGATCATGGACAAAAATATCGTGATATCTATGATATGATTATCAACTTTGAAAAACTGCTTTATGTTTTTAGCATGCAGATCTTATTTATCCCACAAAATCTAACAGCTAAGGAAAGCAAGCAAAAAAGATTCAGATTTGCTGCAAATATTCAGTTAAACTCTCTTTCATTTGAAATCTTTTTAAAATTCTGTTTCACAATTTTGTTTGCTTTAATATTATGCAGTTTACTACTGTACATGTGGAAATGGCATATCATGATATATTGATCAGGGTATTCAGAGGGTATTTTAATAACATGGGAAAAAACAAAATGACAATCTTCAACAAATCATAACAGCCCTAGTTGACGCCCACAGCCATTTAAAAAGTCAGTTGTGAAGCACTGGTGAATGAAGAACCACATTGTCAATGATTGGAATGGTTTGCCTGAGTGGGTAGTTAGCTCCAATTCTGTTCACAATTTCAAAGTCAACATTGATAAGTTTTTTACTAACTATGAGCATCTTTAAAAAAAAATTTTTTTTTTTTTTTTGTGGGGGTGGTTGAGTTAATTTGGGCTTTTTTTATGGGGTGACTAATCCTTCTTAGTCCATCATCTTGTTATGTTATGTTACATTGAGCCTGAAAACCCAGCATGCCAAACTGATGCTTTGACCGCAAGAGCAAGAAGGCAACAAGGAAGGAAACTCTCTCCAGGAGGCAGGTTGCCCCAGCAGGGGTCAAATTTCCCTCTGTTCCGCTGTTCCCAAACAGTGCTTTTTATGCAGGAGCAGTAAATTGTTCTTTTCACAAGCATGTGGTGGCATAAATGATCAATAACTTCAATAATGCATGTTGTCAAAGAAGATTATCATAACAAATAGTTTCTTCCAGTAAGAAAAAGCTTTTTCCCCACCTTGCCTGCAATTGTTAGCACAATTAATCATGAATACACATATGCATGCCAATGACTGTACACAACTGGATGCTAAATACTAATAACCCACATACCGCATATTTGCAAATATTAACCCCCAAAAAAGTAGTTATAAATTAAGCTTATTTTGAAGACAAGAATTTGTCCTCAATCAGCAAAAAAGTTGGAACAGTGGATTTTGATCCAGAATAGTATTATTTGAGAAAGTACTGTTTCGTGGAACAGTGAAGAAAAATGTATATTTTGACTCCTGCCCAGTAGCCCTTTGTGGGTTCCCTCTAACAACATCCGCATCCGATGATCCTTAATGAATAAACAATCAAAATGATGAGGAAACAAATGCACGTTGCATCTTAATTATTTATACGCAAGAACTATGGATGTGAAGATCATACCGTATAATGAATATACTGTAAGTTTCTTATGTATTGTTTAGTGCAAGTCACGCATGCCAAATGAGGTTACATACTTCCTGTTAATTGTTTTAATGATTCGTTAGCAAGGGTATTGTGACAAGCGAAAGAGGAAAGGGTACCTGGCATTGCAGACAAATCTTTTCACAGACCTGGAAGAAATCTACGGTTCTGGCAGTTATGACCACGGGAAAATCAGGAATTTGCGGGAACGAAATTTTCATAAGAATTACTTTTTAATTTTATCTTTAGATTTCTTGAGCATACAATAGTATTTATGTAGTAGACATGTGCGCTAAAAATGTCCCCCGAGTACAGTAATTGTGCAAAGAATAGTACATTAAATTGCAAAGAAGGAAGCATATAAAGAAGGAAGCATTTAAAGATGTATTAACTACAGTACATAAATATTATTTATGTAACAATTTTTCCTGAAAAGATTTTCAACATCTTTATTCAAAACTGTGGGAAATTTTATAATTAATTCCAACTGTGTTTTAGGTATGCATATTAAAGGATTAGTTCAGGGGTCAAGCAAGTCCATCATATATGAAAAAAAAGAAACAAAAAGGTGAAGAAAGCATTCAAAAATCTTATTTCGTTAAAGAGGGCATGACATAGGTTTTCATGTGACTCTTACTTAATTATTTGGACAATTTGATAGAGAATTATTCCACAATTTGTGTTGGTTGTTACAGCAGAAATTGGAGAAAAAAGCAAATCTAGTATTTGTTCTCATCAGCTCATGTTCTCGCTTGTAAAAATTGGTGAACTTGTTCTAACGTTACTCCAATAACAAAATTTATTGCGATACTTTCACATCATGCAAACAACATAGGCCTAGTGTTACTGTGTGTGTTCCTTGAAATTTGACATATTTAAACTAGAAGTAGAAAGACTTTTCAGCAATTACATTTCTTTACCAAGCTATTATTATTTTCTTGAATATACATTCAAATAAGTTTCTTTGTTTGTTTGATGAGGGCTTAACGGCACCACGACAACAAGGGTCAAATTGTATCTGAGAGGTCAGATCATTCTAGAGGTAGGAAGGAAAGGAAACAAGGGAAGAATGAAAGAAATTCAAGAACAAAAAGTCAGATAGCTGTGATCGAGAGAGGAGGTGCATGGTTGAAACAAAAACAAAGTTGAGAGAGGAGGTGGAAGAGGAGAATTAAATATGGCTGTAGAGGGATGCATGATGAAGGAAGGAGATATTTTATCCAGAGGTTTTTCTGGAAGAATTCAGCAATTGAGTTGTGGAGAGCGAGGGAAGCTCTGGGAAGGTTGAACAAGGGGCAAGCAAGGAGAACGTGATGGATTGTTAGGGTGCAATGGCATTGTTGCAGAGAGGTTGGGGGGAGCCAAAAAGGAAGTGGGAGTGAGTGAGGTGGGCGTGACCTATTCTAAGACGGGTAATAAGAGCGTTGTCGATACGAGAGAGGTTGTTGATGGTGGATTTGATTGGAATGGTGGGCTGGATGACGTGGAGTTTGTTATCAATTTAAAAGTTTAAATAAGTCATATCTTTAAGTTTCATGAAAATATATCATCGCTTTTTGAAATGCTGTATGGTATAAGTGTTGCAAAGCCTATGTCTAACATTGGGATTAATGCTGAAACAAGTAAGTTTATGAAGTTGACCATGACGGCATTTAATATTTTTTTCATTTCACATTTCCTAGCCTACGATAATATCAATTAACTGCAGTAAATTATTGTCATAGAATTTAAATGTAGCAAAAATTATCACGATGTATAAGTTCTTACAAAAAATATAGGTTGAAACCAAATTATGTTCCAAATTTTCCCTGCTCAACAGCAGCCTAACATAGTTTATTCTCATACGAAACCTAATGTTAAAATTACCTATTGACTTAGTAGTACATTGATTTGTTCCAAACTAAGATTTTGAAGTC
The DNA here is from genome assembly GCA_020152595.1 of Chiridota heheva. Taxonomy (NCBI): domain Eukaryota; kingdom Metazoa; phylum Echinodermata; class Holothuroidea; order Apodida; family Chiridotidae; genus Chiridota; species Chiridota heheva. The sequence goes on from JAIGNY010003850.1 coordinate 1,099,566, forward strand.
ACAAAGTTTAACAGGCTTTCAAAGTTTTGAACTTGTAATTAATGCAAGCATTGTCATCTATATTAAAAATCATCAATTTACATCAGAAAGGACCTGATTTATCTTCTGAAGAAGAGGAATCACAACGCAAAGAAGAATTTTTGCTTATGGAATTTGCACTGTATTTGAATTTTCGCCAATGAATCGTTCTGGGAGTGACGTCACACGTCGCTTAGCTGTTTTAAAATCTTGCATTGTAGGGAGCATCAATTGCTGGTTTTGTTTCAATTTTTTTCATTTTAATGGTTTCTTTTCTGGACTTTGATGGAATATCATGTTTAAACTGTTATAAACTCAATTTCTTTTTTTTGTATCATGCCCAATTTAAGGAGATATTCAAGTTATAAAGCTCTGTCTTATTTGTGTAGAAATGACTGGTGTAATAAGTCTACTATGGAAGTTTGGCATCCTCACCCTCACATTCTTAACAATTGTTAATGTATTCTAAAAGAAAGTTTATTTAATTTTTATCATATAAATCATTTTTCCTTGAACTTTGTTCAGGTGGTATATTATGAATACCCTTACTAGATTCAGTTTTATTACTTTTCTGACATATCCCATGGTTTTTAGGCCACAAAATTGCAGGACAAAATATGATAAAATACATAAAGACTTTGAGGAATGTGAGGCTATGACATCACAACTAGTCTGATATCAGTCGTTTATACACAAATGATACCAAACTTTAAACTTAAGTTAGATATCTCCTTCTAATGAATAAGCTTTTTGAATGCTTTCTTCACCATTTTTGACCTCATAAGTAAAAACCTTTAATGGATACACAGAATGATAGTATAGTAAGAAATTGTCCTCTTTGGCTCATGAATGGTCCTTAATCATTCAGAATAATTTCATTCTGAGGTACTGTAGGATCATAGCTAAAATTCCAGAGCTTCACCAGGGGTTCAAGCCTTCAGGCTTTAGTGGACTTTTGGTCCCCATGCCGATAATGTGCAGCACTTGGCGCACATTAATGTGTCCTCAACAAATCTAGCACCCTGCTCCTTTTCAAATCAAGATAGGGGTTTCTTCTCAACTGTTAATAATTCATTTCCAAGAAAATTAATTTACCCATCCCACCAGAAGATTCAAACTAATCTCCCTCACCCAATCGCTGCACCATGCACCCATACATGCAACATATACTGTGCACACTACTATAAAAGATAAATGGAAAAGAAATACTCTGCAATATTGTACACGATTTCACAATCTTTCGAACATACTGTATGCATAAAAGTGAATGCTACAAAAAAGCTTCCTTACAGAAAGTGAAACACCTGACTTTACTTTTGTTTTATTTGTACAGTAATATAAGTATATGAGTCAAAATATTAAGCGTATCTTCTATTGCAGACATTTTAAATCTTATACAAAACTGATCAGCAAATCAGCCAATTCAAAGTGCGTAACTCCAGGTAAATGATAGCCTAAATAGAAAGGGCATTAAAGTTTAGTGGTTAACCAAGTTCATCAGCATCAAGGAAGTTCAATGGTAAAGCAAGTTCAGCGGTCAAGCACGTTAGGCGGTCAAGCTCGTTCGGCGATCAAAGAGTTCAGTGGTCAAGCGAGTGCGGTGGTCAAGTGAGTTCGGTTGTCAGGCGAGTTTGGTGGTAAAGTGAGTTCTGTGGTCAGGCGAGCGCGGTGGTCAAGCAAGTTCATCTTACAGTATATGAAAGAGGACTTAAAATGGTAACCTACAACATCAATGATGTGGTAGCTCAACATTTTTTGGACATGCTTACAAGCCTGTTTTTTGTCTGTGGGTTGATGATTCTAGTAGGCTGGGGTTGTTAGGAAAGAAATACATGTTTGATGTTTATTTTGGGGGGAAATGCAAGAGGGAGCTTTAATATCACTGTGATGCTAGAACATAAATGATGTGATAGCTCAATATATGTTTTGGGGGTGGGTATAAGATTCTTTAAGACATTGCTGCAAAGGCCAAAATCCCAACAGGCCCCAGGACTCTAGTTGCCCCACTGCGTATGGGTGCTTTAATATTGTTTAATTAGTGAAAACTGTTTTTCAAGTAAGCCCAAAATAGCTAAGCCTCAACATCATATGATGCACATTTTATTAACAATGTTTGCTTTTAAGTGAAATAGAAATCATATTACAGACATACCAACAGCAAAATACTTTTGTATTAAATAAAGATGGATTTTACATCCTTGCAACAAGACATAATTTTAACTATTGCTAATGTATTAGCTATTCTGAGCAAATGATTCATTATCGCAATTGAGACATGAGAGTGATGACTTTTAAAAGTAACTGATATTGATCATTTATCTGATCGAAATAGCTAAGTATTGTCAATTATGCAGAAAATAGGTGAAATTAGCTTGGAAAATAGCTGCAATTAGCTAAATAGCTGAAGTCTCACATGCCTGGCAATCAATGAATCACAATTAATCAATAAAGCATCTAGGCCTAATAGCTACCCACAAATACATGTACACTTCCAAGTGCCAATCATTACAACAAAATATAACTAAAATGATCTTTAAACTTTCAATTGAAGTCCTCTTTAATATAAGATAAATTGACTTGACCCCTGAATCCTTTAAGATACCTATCACATATAAAGGAGATTTTCTCCAAAATTTTCCCTAAATGGAAATTTTCCTATAATCCAAGAAATTTTTCCAGAGAGTAAAATTTCCCCGGGGGGGAGGGGGATATAACAAGTCAAAAATTGATCAAAAAGATCCAAAGGTGTATTGGCACACCCACCACCCCCTCCCTTCCTCCCCTCCCCCACCACACCACAAAGAATTTCTATATAAAAAAAGACACTGGATTTATGTGTAAGTTACAGTATGAATACAGTCTGTAGTCTTGCAAACAAAAAACAAGTTATTGTGGATAAGTTTACTGTAAGCCAGGTGATGTGCTAATGCGACAGGGAACTCATGCTGATTTTTAAAGGTGTTTTTTTTGTTTTGATCAGTGAGTCATTAACACTTTGATGATTTTACAGCCAGAGATTCAATCACATTATATGGTTGAAATAACTTATTAAGCTATTTATCCATTCTGTAGCTTTTAATAGTTTTATACACCCAATTTAAACCCCAAATGAGCTATCAACTACAAAAGTTATACCCCAATTGGACTAAATCCCCAAAGGAATATCAAGTTCGATTAGCATATGTGCCAGACGGTATAATGACGCTCCAGCCAATAAAAATATAGCTTTATTTCAATCGGAGATCTTTAGTGGTATTTCCCGAGCCAATGTTATTATATATATGCTAAATTCAAACGGATTGCGCTGAGTGAAATCCAAGCATTTAAAACATTTTTAGTGAATTTTGTTTAGAATGCAGAATTTGTTAAAACTATCAACAATAGGAACTAGGGATGTACCGGATCCAAATTTTTGATCCGCCGAACGGATTTTGCCGGATCCAGGTTGAAATCGGCGGATAAAATCCGGCCGAACGGATTTTTCATTGCTTACAACAATTCTCATAATCTTAAGAAACAAAGGGAAAGGGGTGGGGCAGGGGATTGTCAAGTTGGCTACTAATGGCTAGCAACCCAATTTTTTTGGAAAATAACAATTATTGGGCATATTGTGATGAAATCAAATCAAAATTAGTGAAAGTTCTGGATTAATCCTAACATGTACCAAATTTGGAAATTCAGGCAAAATTTGAAGATATTAATAAGAGGAAAGATTCTGGGTACTGTTTTAAGAGAAGTGTGATTTTGCGTGATTGTCTCAGCCCTATCAAGATATTAAAGTATGAAAACAACGGGCAATGTCTAAAAATTGTGGCAAAAATTACTGTGCACCTAAAGAGAACTGTCTATCCTCTTCATTTATCATCATAAATGGACTGTTAAAATTCAAGCCATACTTAATACTTTTTTGGGAGGGGAGGGGAGGGGTGAGGGGATTAAATTCCCCATCTAATAAAAAAGTATAATAAGTTATACATGCTTCTACAGGCTGTAGCCTAGGCTCTTTACTATAATTGCATCTCAAAACATTTGATAATGGTTAAAAACTTTCAGCCTTCATTCAATATTTCAATGACATCTGGATTGGTCCTACTACCTAAATTTTACCATTTAGAAGTTCAAGTTTCATTGTAGCCAAGTAAGATACTTAAAAAAAACAGTGATCCCAATCTCAATGTGATGCTGATGACTCATAGACCAGACAGGAAGTCTGCAAGACAAAGGGTCTATTGTTCTTTTTGAGGCAATAAGTGAATGCATTTCATGCTATTCCTTTCTACATGTATATAAGAGGTTTGAAGTGTTGTTTCATGCATATTAGAGTTACAGTGATACAGAGGAAAGACTGAATATAGGCATCATAAAAGAACAAGGCATCCTCGTTCATTTGGAAACATTTTACTGTCCAAGATCAAGCTGATGAAATTGCTGAATGTATTTTGTGCAAAAAAGGAATAAGGAGAGGAAAACCAGGATCCCTGCCAAAGAACTTTAGTACTTCACCTTTACACAAGCATCTCCAATCAAAACATCCTACAACATATAAACAAGCTAAACAATCAAATATTGAGGAAAAAGTAAATCTTCAATTGTTAAAATTTCCAAAAATCCGGTTCCGGCCGGATTTGGAAAAAAATCCGGCCGGAACCGGATTTTTCCCCAAATCCGGCCGGATAATCCGGCCGGACCGGATATCCGGTACATCCCTAATAGGAACTGTTATTCCATCAACATATCAATCTATTTAAGTTATAACATAGCAACACATCCAAAAAACGCTTAGGATATGATAAACGCTGAAAAAATCTGAGCCTATCAGGCAAGAACCTGGCTCTTAAGTTAGTCAGTTAGTCATCGCATAAGCTAAAATTCCTTAAAGGAATGTTGAGCTAAAAACTACTTCAACACCTTATCCATTCTGTTAATGACAGAATATTCCTGTGAATTTGTATTCACATACCTGCCTATATGATGAAAAGTGTTCAAGTTTGAATAAAACCATGTTGACAGCTTATTCCATTCAGGATTTATTGCATTCGAAAGATTTCACCAGTGTGTTGGAAAACGACCTTGCAGTGTAAAGTGATTGTCATTATTGCATATCCAACCAATGCAATTGTCTGTTTCTAAAATGTTTTGTTTCATCATTTAAGGTGAGGTATAGCGTGAACTTGGCAAGAACATGCTTCGCTCACCTGCTTGTAATACATCACAAAATTTGTATCAATATGCAAATTGATGCTTGAGATTTCAAAACACTGTAAAGTGGTCCATGTTTAAAGGAAAGGTATCGTCCCATAAATCAATTAAGAAATTAACGCCGCTGTGCTGGTATTTAACATCACTTCCTCTTTTTTCGATTTCTTTATTGATTGCAAGAAATGTGATGTTATCAATAACATATATGTTTGGTCTGGCAGATGTGTGATTGATAACATTGCATATTTCTTGCGATCAATAGGTAACATTGACAACTGAAAGTGACGTTATCAGTACGCGCAGTGGCGTTCATTCCTAAATGTATTTATGGGGCGATACCTTTCTTTAACCAATTTTGATTAAATGTTTTTTATGTATGATGGCTATTAATAGATTTGAAAGCAAATAACATGCAGCTCATTGTGCTTCCACACATCTATTTACCACAATGTTAGTGTACAGTACAGTTACAGTAGCGTGACAAGTTTAAAATACATGGTAAAAGATATTAAAGAAATTAAAAAGATACAGCTAAAACAATTGGGTTTTTTCCTTCCTTGACCACGTTGTGTTACAGCGAAACATACAATTGTTCAAGATGGTCTTCAAAAACTCTCTATAAAAGTGTAGGAAAATTGTACAATACTGTGTACCTAAACATCTTACAGTACAGTGTAGGTAGGTTACTGTATAGACATAATGCACTTGTCAATTGTGTGACTCACCCCTACACCCCCAGACAAGGTGAGTCATTGCACCAAAGTGGGTGGTCGACATTTCTTGTGCAATGACTTACCCCAAATCACTCACTTCTGTACAAAGTCAATGGGTCTGAAGTAAATTGTCTCACCCCTGAGTCATTCTGGTGACTGACAATTTGGTATGATGCACATGTAAGTCACTTTTTCATGTCGATGACTGACTCACCTTTGACTGACATTGCCAGGGGTAGTAGGGGTGAGTCATACAACTGACAAGTGCATACAATTTCACTGACACAGAAAAATTCTCAAGATTGATATTTATCCGTAACTTCATACCTTGGGTTTTGTTTGTTGATGTAAACGGCACCGTGACAGCAACAACCAAAAAAAAAAAAAGCTTTAAAATTACTGATAAATAGGTTAAAATTACTAATAAATGGGTAACTGAAAATCTTTATTAAACCGTGGCATGTGCTCATGAAGTCAATGCAATTTACTGTACAATACAAATTTCTGCACACAGACTGTGTGATGGCAAAATGGTGAACAAAAATTGTGCTTAAAACTTATATCAGCACAGCATAAATTGCTGGTACCTGTAGACTGAATTATTGTCAAAATATTTTATAACTATTTACATACCCCCATACTGTCATATAGGTGATACATTTAACCAACTGGTGTTAAAAATGAAGTAGTTTTTTATTCAAATTTTCTTTTAATTAGTTTTTTATTTCAAAATTTCATTTTAATTATTCAGCAATTTTCCACATGCCTGTAATCACAGGCATAATACAATAATACATTCAAATAAAAAATGTCATTAAATTTCATATTGTTACAGTTTTCTGGTGTTGAAAATGAAGTAGTTTTTTATTCAAATTTTCTTTTTAATTAGAAATTCTTTCTACAATAGGCCAATATTATAAAATGTCCACAATGTTGACTAATATTGCTATTACAGCACTTTTCCACATGCCTGTTACCACAGTGTGCTTCACATAATACAATAATACATGAACTCAAATCTAAAGCTATTGTACATAAAGTATCTCCAATATTTTCACAATATCCTGTGTCATTAAATTTCATATTGTTACTGAATAAAATTGAGTTTATTGAGTTTATCAACTGGTGTTGAAAATGAAGTAGTTTTTTATTCAAATTTTCTTTTTAATTAGAAATTCTTTCTACAATAGGCCAATATTATAAAATGTCCACATTCTTGGCAATGTTGACTAATATTGCTATTACAGCACTTTTCCACATGCCTGTTACCACAGTGTGCTTCACATAATACAATAATACATGAACTCAAATCTAAAGCTATTGTACATAAAGTATCTCCAATATTTTCACAATATCCTGTGTCATTAAATTTCATATTGTTACTGAATAAAGCTTATTGAGTTTATCAACTGGTGTTGAAAATGAAGTAGTTTTTTATTCAAATTTTCTTTTTAATTAGAAATTCTTTCTACAATAGGCCAATATTATAAAATGTCCACATTCTTGGCAATGTTGACTAATATTGCTATTACAGCACTTTTCCACATGCCTGTTACCACAGTGTGCTTCACATAATACAATAATACATGAACTCAAATCTAAAGTTATTGTACATAAAGTATCAACAATATTTTCACAATATCCTGTGTCATTAAATTTCATATTGTTACTAAATAAAGCTTATTGAGTTTATCGATTGACAGCTTGTTTTAACCAATCACCGCACGAAATTGCCTTGCAACAAAATCTGCGTAACTAAGTGGGGGCAAACATCCTATGTGGTACTGGTGCAGTACAACCAGCTAGTGGCACACGCTCATGAAGTCAATGCAATTTACTGTACAAAACAAATTTCTGCACACAGACTGTGTGATGGCAAAATGGTGAACAAAAATTGTGCTTACGGGCCAGCTGCGGGCTTTGTAAATCTGATTGCTGTTACCCAGAACACTTAGCAAACTGAATTTGGTTTGTCCCTTTTGCTAAAAACTCTAAAGATCGGAGAAGTGCCATATACGAATCAAAGATTGCAGCAGGCCTCGCGAACATCTAAATGTCAACGCATTGGTAATGCATGATTGCGGATTTTAGGTTTGTTTGCCTCACATACTTACTGTGTTGCTATGGTGGGCATGGCCTATTTGGAAACCTAAAAAGGTTAATTGATACCTCTAAAGGAAAGTACCCACACAGGCTATCATTTCGCAATACACCAAGGGGAATCCCATTTTACAAGTCATTAAACCAGAACTATTACTAAGCACTAATATCCAAACAAATCCCGGCAAACCACAGGAAATTACATGCATTTATTGATACAATGCAGATTGTAATATCAACTGATTCACATCACAAAAATCAATACAAAACCAAGAAACACTTCAGAGGTCAAAAGTTCAAATCAATTCACTTTTTCACTTTGCACAATTTTACCTTGACCATTTTTTTCTAATTTTAAAGTATCACAATCAAATACTGTTCAAAGTCTACATCTGGAACAGTATATAAATGTGTATAAAAATTTGCAGTGTGTCATATAGAAGGATTTCATCATGTAACTCTGACTCGACTGGAAACCTTTTTGCATGGCAAGCATCATTGCATTTTATGCGTCTTCACACAGTTCAGTCACTTCACACGTACAACAAACATACTGCATGCTTACCTACCTACCAGTTTAGCAAACTTTACTAATTGCAGGTTTTTTTTTTTTTTTTTTGCTTCCAATTTTACTTCATAATTTCTTTATGTTTAATAAATTCATACGAAGATTAACTTTTACGTGAATACCATCTGATTGTTCGTTATACGCAAACAATGCCTACATACCTGATATAAAGTGCTGCAAATCCTAGTGTGAACCGTAGGCCAAATCGGATGAAAAAGGCCAATTCCGGCCAGAAAAGGCCAAACCGGATGGAAAAGGCTAATTCCGGCCAGAAAAGGCCAAAATTGGCTGGAAAATGCCAAATTTGGTAATTTGTTTGGCCATTTTTGGTGGGAATTTCCCCTTTAATTATTTTTGAGTGAGAATTTGCTAATATGTGCGGGAATTTCAGAATCGTGTACCTTAATGTGAACACTTGTCACAATCACACATGTATGTGCATTTCACATGACAAGTACAATTAAAAGAATAAACAAGTGAAAAACCATACATTATTACTTCTACAAGGCGTTAATTTAAGTTTGAAGCTCTGGGAGAATCATACAATATGACCAGTAACATTTTTATTTTTTTGTGAGGGAGGGGGGGAAGGGGGTGGGAAGGGATGTATCCTAGATTTTTAGAATTCTTTGAATACTTCATAACTTTTACGATCACATCCAGTTGTGAATCATTTAGTACATACTGTACAGCATTATGTGTGTATGTTCAGTGCAATAACCACGGCTGTTATTGATTGGTTGTCACCATTTGTGTATGACCAATCAGAGACGTTGACTTTTATCGTATAGTACTGTCCATGTTAACAAGATATCTGGCCTTTAAATTACACAAAAATCCCCCTGAAGAGATTAACAATGAATTCTTCAAGTTTGATCAAAAGCAATATTTATTTGCAAATGTTTATAACTCTAAAAACTACAAGATCTTATGTTAAACTAACAATACCAATCCTATTTGACTTCTTATATAAAAACTTGTGCATCACTAATCATTTGCCAGATTAAAAATAAAATTCTTAACAATCCATTCCCTGAAAAATATATTCAGCAGCTTTCCTTCTTAAGTGCAAAACCACCTAATTTCCTTTTATAATTATTATTTATCAGGGAATGTGCTATTAAAGTATATTGATAACACCATCATACTGTATTCCTACAAATCTTTGTGTACAGAATCAGATCCCTAGCTTAATTTAAAAAGGGGCAGGGTGCTAGACTTGTTGAGGGGCACATTAATATGTGCGCAAAGTGCTGCGTCTTTCGACATGGGAGTCCTAGGGCCCCCTTAAGGCTCAATCCCATGATAAAGAAGTTCTGGGATTTTAGCTATAACCATACCTCAGAATGAAACTATTCTGATTGATAAGGACTATTCATGAGCCAAACAGGACAATTGCTTACTATGCTATCATTCTGTGTTCTGTATCCATGTAAGGTATTCATTTATGAGGTTAATTAAGATTATTCAGTTGTTTTTTCCAAATGATTTTTTTTCTCATCAGGGGCAGGGCGGACCCCAGGGGGGCAGGGTGGACCCTAGAGGGGGCAGAAGCCCAGGGGGGCAGGGTGGACCCTAGGGGGCAGAAGCCCAGGGGGGCAGGGCAGAAGCCCAGGGGGCAGGGCGGGACCATGGAGGGGGAGGGCGGGCCGCCCCTGTAAAACAGCAAAGCTAGGGGTCTGATTCTAATAGCCCTGTAGGCAGTCCAGGAGAGGCCCTGTAGGCAGTCCAGGAGAGGCCCTGTAGGCAGTCCAATGTCAATGAAAGAATGTCATTAAGCCCCTTTCCAATCTGTACCCACCCCCAACCCCTACACATTCACATAACTACATTCTGGATTGTAATACAACTTCTAATTGAGGATAATGCGTGTCAAGCAAAGTCAAGCAGCATGAAAAATGTACAATAACATGAAAGCAAAATTATGCAAAACAACATTGCTTAACGTATAACAAACTAGACATTGGAAACAATACAAATCCCCTCACCGCTAATAATGCATATTTCAGACTGTTCCACATTCCATCCCAACCTGACCCAAATGTCATCCCATGCCTATACTCCATGCAATCACACCTGAAAACCAGATACTGTATGTCATGTCATATTCCACCACTTGCATGACCCACATGCCATCACAACTGAAATCCAGATGACACTCCACCACATGCCATTCCACCCTGTCCCACATGTCGACCCACCTTGTTCCACATGCCGACCCACCTTGTTCCACATGCCGACCCACCCTGTTCCACATGCCAACCCACTCTGTTCCACATGCCAACCCACCCTGTTTTACATGCCAACCCATCCTGTCCACATGCCAACGAATCCTGACCAACATCTCACCCCACCTGCCCTACATACAATCCCACCCTGTCCCACATAAAATCCTACCCTCATCCTAATTCCTTCAGAAACTTTATCATCATGTCATCTTCTACCCAACATTACGCTTAATGCTTATATTTCCTAAACCCCTCAATTATAATTTTTAAGAAGCGAGGAATTTTTAATTGCTTCTATATTCATGGCAAGACAAACATTTGTATTGCTATTTATGTCAGGAACGTCACAAAACTAAACTGTGAAGTTAGTAAGTCTCGCCTGCCATATATTTTTGATCTCTGGTAAAACATTTTGCAGCAAATATGCACACTATACCTCACCAATAAATGTGAACAATGCTCTTCACATATAGTGTATGATCATTTGTTTGAGTAAAATCACCACACCCACTTTAATTCAAAAGCTACCACAGATAAAAATATTTTGCATTGCTATGTAAATAAGCTAATTAGTATGCACACACAACCCCAATCATGCTCAACTAAACAGTACCAATGCCCATTACCACTGAACCAAGTTATTATCTCAGGTTGAATATTTTGGAAAAAAGTCTGTTATGCAAATAAGCTAATCAATATGCACAGTACACCTCACTATTGAGTGTAGACAATACTCTTCACATATATGATCATTTGTGTAAATAAAATCCCCACACCCACTTTAATTTAAGAAATATCATAGATACAAATATTTTCATTGTTATGCAAATAAGCAAATTAGTATGCACACACAACCCTCAATCATACTCATTTGAACAGTATCCATGTACTCTACCCATGTACCAAGTACCAAGTTATTATCTCAGGTTAGATATTTTATACAAACATCTATTGTTATGCACATAACCTAATTAATATGCACATTACACCTCACCATTAAGTGTAGACAATGCTTTTCACATACTGTATATGATCATTTGTGTAAACAAAATCCCCACTCCCACAAACAAGTATCATACATACAAATATTCAATGTTACGCAATAAGCTAATTAGTATGCACACACAACCCCCAATCATGCCTATTTGAACAGTACCATGTCCTCTACCCCTGTGCCAAGTTACATGAATATACATAATTCATAACTAAAGTTATGCGCTCATGTTAAACATTTTGTATGAAAGTCTATTGTTATGCAAAGAAGCTAATTAATATGTACACTTCGCTTCACCATTAAGTGTAGACAATGCTCTTCACATCTATGATCATTCGTGATCATTTGTGCAAACAAAATCCCCACACCCACTTTAATTTAAGAGATATTATAGATACAAATATTTTCATTGTTATGCAAATAAGCTAATTAGTATGCACACACAACCCCCAATCATGATTATTTAAACAGTACCCATGCCCTCTACCCCTATGCCAAGTTTCATGAATGTACACCATTCATAACTTAAGTTATGAGCTCATGTTAATCATTTTGTACAAAGTCTATTGTTATGCAAATAACCTGTACAATTCACCTTATCATTAAGTGTAGACAATGCTCTTCACATACTGTATATGATCCTTCGTGCAAAACAAAATCCCTACATCCACTTAAAATTAAGAGATACAGATACACATATTTTCACTATTATGCAAAAAAGCTGATTAGTATGCACACACAACCCCCAATCATCTTCATTTGAACAGTACCCATGTCCTCTACTCCTAAGCCAAGTTACATGAATGTACACCATTCATAACTAAAGTTATAAAAACTTAAACCAAAAACTTTAAACAAAAGTTTAACTGGACGTAGGCGCCAAGGGTAGTAGAATAGTTTGACTAATCAAAGAATAGTCGAGCTAGAAATATGTCATGGATATGGCTTCGAAAAGACCTAAATCAAGAAGATAACAATTAATGACAACGTATTTATCAAAAGGATACAGCTCAAATCCAAATCAAAACTTCCATCGGTAAACCTTCTTTTCTTCTTGCTTACCAACTCTCGCAGTCTGGCAGCCATTTTATCCTTTGAAATTCAACTTAGCTGACAAGGAATGGATGGCAATGTATCAATATCTGAACTTCAACTTCAAGGTTTCCACAAGTAAACTTGGTTAAATGCTTGTATGGAAGCAAGGTCCATAACCATTATTTCGAACAGCTTGATGAATGTTAAACGATTCTTTATGAATATTCCCAGCAATGTTTTGAATGATGTCCGATGTACCCACTGGTGATGGCACAATGGCACTGTGGATAATTATTTCCTCCAGGGTTCATTCCATGTAAAACTTATGCTGAAGGTACGCCAATGCCCTAAGTTTTGGTACGCCAAAAACAAAAAATTTAGCCAGTACTTGAACTCTCAAAATTTGACATACAAATTGGTTGTATAGGGTCTAGTTGAAAGCACAGGCATCTCTAACGTTAGATATCCTGTATACAGTCCCACACATAACATATATTATACCAAAAGGTAGGACACTTCCACATCATGAACAGCGACACTATACTGCATTAAAACCAACTGTGCAGCTGAAGTCTTGTTACTTTAAAATTGAGGTAAAAATGTCAAAACTGTGTGTGTATATATATCAAGCTTTCATCAAGAATCATTTGGTGATTTATCAAAAAGTAATTACAGAACCATCGTACATTGAAAAGAAACGTTAATCTGTACGAAGTGTTTAAAAAACCAGAAATTTTCAACAGGAATTTTCTGTCTGAAGTCTGTTGAAGTGTCCTACCTTTTCGTTTTTTTATATGTAATGTGTGGGACTACTGACTGTATGTTGTTAGAGACAACTGTGGTTGAAAGTTTCAATTTAAATGAGTTTCTGTATATCTTAAATGGTTACAAACTCATTGGAACAATTTAACATTTATTACTCATTATTTTGTCAAAAATTTGGACAACTGTACGCCAAGGTTATATTTTTTTCACTCCAGTACGTCAAGAAAAAAATGTATTTCACTTGGAAGATCTTCGGAAAGTAGTACATGGAATGCACCCTGGTATTTCCTTTAAAAAAATTCAATCCACTTAGGCCTACTGTACCCCATGTAGTGTCAGTAGGCCTACACTACAATAAGTAGAAAATACACTAAAAAGACCATGTGAATATTACTGCAAGATGTCTATCGCAATATGGATATCATTTCTGCATAGGTAACGTAACTTACTTAGCACATGCAGTCAAGTGGATGTCTGTGTAACGTTAGCGTTACCCGAGCCATTCATTACGTCAGGCGGAAGTAAATCACTGCAAAGTACTAACGTTAGTATTGCTATATCTTACGATAAATTAATCGAAAACGAAATTCCGTTCGAATTGCAATCGACGACTAGTAAGCTCCTAATAAAAATATCCCTCTCTTTTGATGATAACAATCAAGAGACAAACATCCTAAATCAGAATTTTTTAAATAAACTTTCGTTCCTTAATATCAACCGCTACGAGAACCCTGACGGGACTAGATTTTAATTTCAGCCGTTTTCTGTCAGTGGAAATTAAAGCGTTTGCGGAGGTACCGTATCATTAGGAATTGGTATACGCATCTATGTGAGATCCTCTTGCAAATAACACAAATTTGGGAAACGTGCTTTTTATTTCTTTTTATATCCGTAATAGTTTTTTTTTTTTTTTTTTTACCAGTCAAGTGTTGAGGACATCTAAAACACTTTAAGAAATTTTGGTCACAGTTAGGCTGGTAAATTATGGATTTAGTTAGCGATGCTATAATTTTTGTGTGTGGAGCTGCCAGGCATGCCAGGGCAGCGGATATACGTGGCCGGGGTGCACTGAGGAGGTGGTTACGGGATACAGGAGAATTGAAGAAACAATAAGGGGGAGAGATACAGAAGAACCTAAAACCCCAAATAATTGGACCTGCATACACAATTGCGATATGTGCGACCTAGCCTGGGAAAGGGTCCGATCGGCAGGGGACATTGTTACCATATGAGAGCGTTTACGGCATTTTTGAGCATTAAATTGAATTTTCCAGTACAGCGCGCATCGGTCCACACAAGGAATCGCGTACACACAACACGTTTACAACTTTTCGGTGCAATCTCGCGGTGCGAGTAGGTGTATCTATAAACAGCAGTCCATTTTTACGATTTTTTTCATTATCAATCAGCGGTGTTTTCTCACATTCATCCATCACACATATTCTAAGGAGGTACTTATTTTCCCCACATCATTCTAAAACAGCATTTTCTACACCATTGAATGATATTATTGCTTAAGTTTCACAGCCAGTTTTAAATGAAGACCCTGCATTGCCACTTCCACGAAAATTATCATTAGATTAGCTGACCTCAGTGGTGTACCTGTTTGTGGATGCAACATGGTCCAGCTTCAGCAGAATAATGCCATGCTGGCCCATGCTCACCAACTAGGTGAGTACACCCTGTATCAGCCTCCTTTATGTATCATAACATCAGCATATATATATATATATATATATATATATATATATATATATATATATATATATATATATACATATATATATATATATATATATATATATATATATATATATATATATATATATATATATATATATATATATATATATATATATATATATATATATATATATATATATATATATATATATATATATATATATATATATATATATATATTCAGGACTATGGCTATGGGGACATTTAGTGACATATCCCCTTGTTATGGAAACTCATTAGGCTATGGGGACATATACATGTCCCCGTAGCCATAGTTGCTCTAAAATCCCTCTAAGTGAATCGTTATGCCAAGTGGTGGCGTTTTTAGCTATGTCCCCATAGCCTTAATTTTAGTGACCAGTGACCACAGCGAACATTTTGAGGTATAGATTGCTGCCACCATTTTGCTTCAATGTATTTGGAGTTAATTGGTTGGTATAGACACTTGTCGAACTGAATGGATAACTAAATCTAACTTGACCTCTGTGGTGAATCATTTGCGGTTATGATGTATGAACTGAGTAGTAATACAGTTGTTTATAGCATGTATGGAGATGGCATTGGGGTTGAATTTGTTGTAATAATTAACTCCATGGTATAACATAGTGAATACAAGAGGCATCAAAAGATGAAGTCAATATACAGTATTCATGATAAATGCAATGTATCTGATATGGGCTCTTATTGTAAAAACGGTCGCATGGATAACTGTTGAAAACAATATATGACTGTACAAGGAGAAAAATCTGGAACATGGATTTATGTGTTTTGTTGGAATATAGGCCTAGATGTAATTGCATGGGCCTCCAACATTTTCGAATAAATTTATCTCACACAACAGTGGCGATTTTTTTCTTTCTCAGGAGTGGGGGTTCTTGGATATTATCTCTGAAATCCCTAACATACAAGGATATAAATCTGGAACATGAATTTATGTGTTTTGTTAGGATGTAGATGTAATTGCATGGGCTTCGCAACATTTCCGAACAAAATTAACTCACAAGAGTGGCGATTTTTTTTCTTTCTCAGAAATGGGGTTCTGAAACATAATCTCTGAAATCCTTGAAATTTAAGAGGCCAGTTGTGAAACAGTATCAGCTAATGTAGTTAGGTAATGCCTTAGCAACCTACCGAACCAGTTCTGCGGGGACCTCGAAATTTCAAAACCTTTTTTTTTAATTGGTTTTCTTCTCAAATTTCAAAGAGGTCAAAGATTTGAAAATGGTTTTGAAAATTGGGCGCATATTATGAAGAGATAATTTCGATGGGATCTCATAATTGGGGAAATGTAGAGGGGGGGAGTACCCCCTGTTTCCCGTCCTTTCGCCCTAAGTGCCTTCGAGGATCGTATTATCACTGATTAACAGTATAACAGGATCCAAATAGTTAACGATATGACTATATTAACGAACAATTTTTATTTAAAATATTACATTTCTATCTGTTCATTGGTTTGAGCTTAAACATAGGCGCGGCTCGCCATATGGACGAGGGCCGGGGGAAGGAGACAATTTGCCAACCACTGTTTTTTAAGAAGAACGCATGAGTTGTACCTTATTGCATGGGTCTATAGCAACAATTTGGGTTGGGGTGGGGTGGAGGGAGTATGAATTTTATGACCAATAAGTTACCGTTAAAAAGACATTTCAACTTACCTTTAATCCAAAAAAAGTGGGGAAAGCCTCCATGGTGTCAGGTCCCTGTATTGAAAGGGGTAAGGCGGACAATGTCCTCCAAAGTTTTCCAACCATGTTTTTATTAAACAAGGATACATTGATCAAAATGTTCGGAAAATTTTATATATGATTTAAGGGGACTACATATTTGTCTAAGGCCCAAATATTTTTTTAATCGGGAGGTGAATCTTTAATGTCAATGGAACCCAAATAATATTTCATAGATTTAAAATTTATGTTTTCAAGTCTCAAATATCAATTTTGTTTCATTTTGGGGCCCTCTAATCGAGCGTCAGGAGAAATTTTACTCTGCCGCTGACCACTTCTCAAGGGGCCTGCTAAACTCTTTCAGTCCCGAACAGTTCTGATTAAAGTTTATTGTAGAATGACTCTGCTCCTTCAAAAACAAAAGCATCCCCGACAAAAAAGAATCTACCCGATAGGCGACAGACTGAGACTTTATACATTGAACTTCCAAAAATGGGAAATTTTCCCCGCAATTTCGTAGTTTGCCAGGAAAGTGATAACTTTCCCGACAAACTACACGATTTTTAAGACAAAATGCAGAATTTTCCCAACAAGTTTTTTTGGGAAATCTGTACTTTATAAGCAGTTTGTTTGGAATTTCGACATAACTTATTCAGTCATAAAAAGTATAAATACAAATTGCAGTTTGTCCTGAAAATCATGCTGTTTTTCGGAAATTTATATCTTTTCCAACCAACTGTGAACTTTTTTCCAGTTTTCGGAAAATAATGATTTTAAATGTTGAAATTCCGAATAAACTGCAAAATTATCCCAACAAACTGTCAAGTTTTCTCGGTAAAATTGTGGGAAAATCATTCATGTGGAATTTGGGATGAATGGATCACAATTTTGTACTAAGTACTCTCTCTTAGTTATGTCTTTGGCTATATGTTTTTCCCCGGGACCTCTTCATAAAAAAGCAAAAAACAAAACTGCATCAAACCTCTTACAACGCAAAACCAAAAGGTGGTAAAATGTGAACCCCCCCCTCCCTCTCCCTTTGGAAAATTTCTGGATCCGCACTTGATATTTCCTATCTCTGGGCATCATTCCTCAATCATCATCACGGTAAAAGAAAGCACCTTAGAATTACGGTAAACACTTTTTACATGCCTTTTGCTGAATTACAAAGTCCTTCGCATCCAATGACAGAAATTTGTATATTATTTGGTAATGTTCTCCAGAAATCACTTACAAGACGCCCTCGGGATAAAGGGGTGGGGGGCTAACCCGGGCAATGGCCGCGAGGAAGAAATGGCTTATCAACTAAGAAAAATACCGTAAAATCATTATTTTTATATTGCATTACGAACATATTGCCCGAATATTGCAAATTTTCAAATGGTAATATGGTCATATAATCACACAAGACCATATCGTAAACAGCAAAACATTTTGAAGAGGGAAAAAAGGGTCATTATCAAATTGAACACCAACTAAGGAATAATTTTGATAAGCACAAAAACTTCAGGTGATCTTTAGGGATTTCTGCCAAATTCTATGTCAAATCTTGCCGAAATTTATATAGGCTTTGAATTTTGAAATTAATTTTGCTGAATTTGGAAGAGGCATGTGCTTCTGTCCCGGGACGAGAACGTTTACGTAAATATTTGCCTAAAAACTTTAAAATGTACAATCCACCCCCATCCCATTTGATCACCACACTGGATGTGGATGTTTTAACAGACATCTTCCCAACCTCGGGCCAACCCACCGCCACCAGCACAATATACAGCCATTTAATTTTGCCAAGGTTTTTAGTTTATGGCGTAAAAAGTTATGTAATTTCAATGTGAAAAGTGAGGAACATGGCCTACTATCAATGATAAATAAATGAAATCTGGCTGCCTGGGGACAAGTGAGCCATCCCCCTTTACAGCTTTAAATTATCGGACATGCAACAATAATAGTCTGGACATGGAAACAATTTGCCAAGGATGTACAACTGACACGTAAACACTACACTACGCCTCAAAGACTAAAACTTGAAATATGTTTTGTTTACTCAGTCACGACCTTCAGTTGTTGCGAGATGTCAGTAGCAAAATGAGATGTAGATGTAGCGAGGTGATTTTTAAATAGCACTTTTTTTCTTTAAAGATCAAAATGTTACTTCATGAACCATTTGGAGTAAAGATTAGGTGTAGAACTAAACAATCGAATCTTTTCCTAATCCTTTGGCGTTAACAAGGTTAGCTGGAATAAGTTTATTTTTTTACGTGCGGCTCTCCAGAAATATACTGAAAAACTAAATAAAAGTGAAAATCTACATCAAAAAATCCTTTCAATAGTGACCAACATGATCCGAGGGTCATCAGGTCATGTAATGTTGCTTCACCCATGCACATACTGACATAGCAGCAAGAAGAGTTCTTGGCCAACATGCCAAAGGAAGAGGACGCCCGAAACAATCTGGTGTCACAAGTTCTGTTTCATATAAGTCAGCATATTTTACTTGAATATCTACATTTTGCTTGACTAGGTTTATTTTTGTACCAGGGAATATTGAAAAGACAAAAAAAGGTGATTGACTATTCTTTTCCAAATGCCATACACTTACATGTCATTAAAATCAAATATTTTGTCAAACAGCTTTAGTCTAGAGGTCCTTTACCTTGTGGCATATTTACCTCAAAATTACCAAAGACGGAAGCAAAAGTACATGTATATGCGTCACCAGAAAATATTAAAGGACGGAAAATAGGGGTGGAAAAGGGAGGGGGGGTTGAATTCATGGGCAACGGAGCGTAATTTGAAGTGGGGGCGCAAAGGTCTGAGTACACCTTTTCAGGTAAAATAATGGAAATAGGCCAACTTTTACCCGGGAACCTTAACTATAGTGCATTGCAATTTAATTGATATAGTTTCACTCTTTCACCCAGACGCACATGGCATTGTACGATACCCGTAGCGTGAATTATCTCGATATTTACAAATAGTCCTGGAAATTTTAAGCTTCCTTGGTAGGGTCCAGATGCAAAGCTCTGGTGGGGGCCAGGGGAAGAATTACCCGGAAGGTCAGCGAATTGGCCGTCTTTCCTGGTCAGTTTTGGTCCGTCTTAAAACTTATAACATGAGTTTCATGTACTGAATTTTTTCAAGTTTGATTGAAGACGTGACATATAACATGCGTAGGAAGGTGAAATCTGCCGGCAAAACATATAGCGACACGCGGAGCTCAATCCATAGGGGCACTTTCGTTAGCGCATATGGGAGAAAACACGATTTGCACTTCGCCGAAGTTACTGAAGGTAGCATAGCTAAATATTTGCCCCATTGAAACCTATAATAAAAGCGTTAAGTTCGGAGTCTTTTTCATACAAGAAAGTAAAAGATTTTGTGATTTTTGTGAGGTTTTCTGACAAATATGTTCTATTATCTTTTGGATGAGGGTAATTTCAAAAAGTGGTTACCGGAGGTTTTGGGCCCGAAGTCAAAAGATAGTAAATACCCTTATTTGATTACACTATTTTCAGTATTGCTGCATGGTAAAATAGTTCCTTAATTTTTTTTCTTTTCTGAAGATGATTTTAACCAAATTCTATATTCAATGTCATGACATATTCTTTTCATCTGTTCATACACCTACTAAAATTTTCAAGTCTTGGACTTGTTCCTTCGTAAATGGTGGCCCATCAAAAATGTTTATTCAGCCTCTTTACTGAGAGTACTCATTTTGTTCTTGCGGATGAATACCTGATTAGTTTCGGGCTACCTGAAGTCGAGTGATCGCAAGTCGGGAAAGTTATGGTTATGGTCAGCTGCGTACCGAGCAAGTGATTTGCAAATAATCGATAGTTGGGTAATACCGTAGGTGGCGATCCCGGGGGATGGGTTACATATCCCCAAAATGTTGTTGGTGGACGAATATACTTATGCCCCCCCCCCCCTCTAAAAAATGAAACCTTATATATAAAGCCTATGCAAACTTTGATCTGTTTTGTCATTTGACTGTTTGGTAATTTCCATCATTTTAAAGCCTCGTAACCCAATGCCCCCAGTAGCATAACTATGGCCTAACGGACTGGGGACGAGTGGGGCCCTGCGTGCCCATTCGGTATAACAGCCCCCACACTATATTTTGTTACGGGTCCCACTACGGACCCATAGGGTCCAACCCGGGGGCTACCTTAGTTAGTCCTTATTGGACCTCTGCTGCAGATACATTTAAACTTCATGCAGGCATCTTCATGTTTCATCTATGTAGTTTACAATGGACTGAGTATTTTTTAACAAGTACTAGATTTTATATTCAGATGCAATAGCATGGACAGGTACATATCTTCTAAACTTCTTTTCTAAAAGTGGATTATAAATGTATTTTAAGACTGAAATATCCAAGTCCCATGCTGAAATGTATGTTAGTGTGGGGTGGGGTTTAATACAACTTCTTATGTGTAAGTGAGAAATGAAATGCCACATTGTAACCATAATGCATTTTGGTTTTGGTTTTTCATTTGATTAACATTTGAAATATTTTCTTTATTTACACTTTGCTTTTTGATACATATAATTCTAGGTGTGTTTTCTCTCTCTAAAACGGTCATAATGAGCTCATTCATAGTGTATTATCTGTGACTCTTAATGAATTTTGTTATCAATGTTCATTATGCAGTGTTAGATGTAACCTTTGAACATTTAAATACTTAGTGGCAGTCAAAATCATTGGTATATTGAAGGGAAATTCACAAAAGGGTGGTGTTTGCCTTAAAAATGGTGCTTTGATTTCTGTACAGTCATAACATGAACATGAAGCAAAAAATGTTTTGTGCAGGGGAGTCGTGAAGCAACTTTGGTTGGGGTGTATATCAACTTTTTGTGCTTATGAACTTTTTGTGCTTATAATCATACTCTTATTACTGTAATGGATGATTAATCCAAAGTGGAGCTATTTTCATTCAAATTTAAGCAAATTTTAACTGATTTTTGGTGATTTGTAAACCAAACTGGATAATTTGTTGTCAAATATGGACAGTATTAATCCAAATTGGAATGATATTTAGCCAAATTTGTGGGTGATGTTGATGATTGGAATTATATTTACCAAATTTAGATGATAAATTATCAAAATAATTGAACCGAAGTTGGGCAATTTTGAACAAAAAATTGTGAGTTTTTATTTCAATTGGAGTGACTTTTTAACCATATGGTGTTTCTGTTATCTAAATTAGAAGGATTTTGAACCACTTGTAAACAACACTTTTATAATTTTAGGCTAATTTTGGTGATTTGTCTATGCTATTTTAAACATAATTTGGTTCTTTGCAATCACAGATTGTAAAGCTTATTTGGGCTATCTTAATTCAAATTTGGACCATTTTTAACAGAATTTGAGCCATTTCAACCTTTTTTGGTACTATTTTGAAACCAAATTTTGACCACATAAATTTGTCTATATGTTAGTACTTGAATATGGTAGAAAATAATGGTACATTTCTTCTTCGTTATCCTTATTTACATGAATAGCTGTTTTCTCACCGTCAACCAAGCTCAATTTTGCCAGAACATTTTGGTCATAAGCTAACCGTTTTGGTTATTCACTTTAAATGTTCCACACCTATGGTCACAGTTTTAGCAGTTAATGATTAGCAATGATAGTACCATTTATGCAATCGTTTTAAAGTATTGAATTTTTTTGACTCAGCAAAGACTATGAACCAGTGTACTTTTAAAGATACATTTTAAATGATAGGAATTAGAAGGGGAAAAAATGATAGGTAATTGTGCAGTATTCACATTTATTATGAGTAATTAATTGCATATCTATTTATAGGTGCTTTGAATCATCCAAATATTAGGTCTTAGACAAGAGCCACCTGATTGTACTATATGAGTCAAGCACACTTCTAAAAAATATACCATTTAGTAATTACTGAATTAATGTTGTGTGAATGTTGTCAGAAAGTTGCTAAGTAATTAGATTAAGCTGTTATAGAGCTAAAATGGAATAATAAAATATCTCTGATGATAGGGCACTGAGCATGAAATGAAATGTTAAAGGTAACAAAGTACCTAATGCTTACAAACCAACAAAAATGTACAATCTTTATGTGATTTTTTTCTTTGTTAGTCAACGCTGACATGTATGTTGTTGGTTTTGCTTGAACTTAAAAAACAGTTATCAACAAAATGAGTTAATTCATTAATTTGCTATTTCTTTTAGCTATCTTATGTTTTTATTTAAGTATTGCTGAGTGCATGATAATTAGTATAGAAAGTTGGAAACTCAGAAGTTCTGTCCCAATAAGCCATGAATGGACTGTATCCCTTTTATGATTAAGGACCTCTCATGTGACTTGGTACAGAGGAACCCAGGATTTTTTTCAGACAAGTTATCTTTAAGTTTTAATACCAGTGAAAGCTAGTGACATACGTGGGATTTTGGAGGTGGAGATAGGACCCATTCCCTTGACTGACTTTGTCACCTGACTAATGATCAGAGGTGCGGGAGCGCGTGGTCCTCCTGCCTATCCCTCTTGTCATATGAGTGTCATTGCATTGCGTCCATGAACAAAGCCTTAGTATTGCAGTTTTGCCCATAAGTTATTTATATCCAGGACAAAGCCAGAAAGGGGGTGGGGTTGGCTTGGTGGGAGCAACTGCTTTGATCCCTAGCAAAAAAGGAAATGATGTCAGTGTCACAAAACAGAGGAATTTGACATTTATGCAATAAGCAGGATTACTTATATTAGTAACTGCATAAATATGGCATGATGAAATGTGGGTCCAGGGATGAAACCATTGGAGTGGTGGGAGTGACCTTTCAATTACTAAAATACGAAATGGAAAAAGGGAGTGAGATTATTTAGAGTAGTTAATTGGTAGAACCAAGACTTATTGAGATCATTGAGCAATTTGGGAGTGGGGACCATGACAAATCAGGAGCAAAATTTAAAGTGGGGTGGCTGAGATGTATAGTATCATTTTCCCAGATGTGTAGGTTTTCAACTTCTTAACATGGGTTAAAGGAGAAAGAGAATTTTGCCTGCTAAACCTATTGGTGAGCTTTCAAAAACTTTTGTCCCTTTATTTTAAGTCGGGGAAAGAAAAAAAAATTCTTGATTTTTGATAAGTTTTCCGAATCATTGGCCAAATCTGAACATCATATAGTTTAGGTTCTTTGGATAACTTGCTGAAGAATGATTACAGATTATTTGCCAATTTCTGAATATAAATATTCAAATATGTTGGGAATGTACAGAATTTCCGGTAACTTATGTGAAATCTTTATCGATTTGTAGCAATTTTGTGAAAATTTAGCAATGATAACAAAAAAATTGCTTGCTTTTCTAAATTGTCTTGTCAAAATTGTATGGTTTTTGTCAGTTGGGCAGTTTAAGCCATGCAAAAGTTAATCTGCACCATTGTTTGTTACTGCAGTAGAAACGAGCAAAGTGGAGGCCTAAATCCCACCCCCTCCCCATTTCAGGCGCAGATTTGCATATAGAAATATAAATAATTTGATCTAAGTGGAGTAACCAGCACCTTAAAGTTAACACTGACAATGGGGGAATAGGTCCAAGTGTGGGCCTTGGAAATAATGCCAGTAGGGCCCATTGACGTACCTTTCATACTTTTAGTGGGCAAATCCATCCGACCCCGGACCTTAAGTTCTCACCAGACAATTTTACGGATGCAAAGTCAGTTGAATTTCAACAGATTGTGGGGACCTATTATATATATATATATAAATATATATATTTATACAGATTGTGGGGACTTAATGTACATATCTAATTATGGGGACATGTGTCCCCATAACGTTGTCTAAATCATGAGTTTCAAAAAATTTAATATCCCAGAATTGTTTGCGATATATTCTTATATATGACCTTTTCTGTGATCAGGGAGGCACATTAGACAATATCCATATGATTGTCAGTTGAATTTCAACATTGTGGTCACCTAATATATATATATATACAGATTGTGGGGACCTAATATATATATATACAGATTGTGGGGACCTAATATATATATACAGATTGTGGGGACCTAATAAATACATACAGATTATGGGGACTTAATATATATATCTAGTTATGGGGACATGTGTCCCCATAATCATGTTTAATTTATGAATACAAAAATCTAATATCCCAGAATTGTTTGCGATATATTCTTATATATGACCTTTTCTGTGATCAGGGAGGCACACTAGACAATATCCATATGATTGGTTTTGAATATCATTTTCACAAAGAGGAGTCCCCATAGACAGGTGATATATACATGTCCCCATAGAAACAGTTCTATATGTATATATATATATATATATATATATATATATATATATATATATATATATATATATATATATATATATATATATATATATATATATATATATATATATATATATATATATATATATATATATATATAAAACAACGTGGTGTAGCATGTGATGACTGCAACAAGTGGTATTATGTCGACTGTCATATTGATTTTTCAACTCCAGTTTATGATGCTTTTCATTTTGCCAATCCCTTCTTTCAAAACAGGTCATCATACTCTCATCTACCTAAGCTTTGTTATCTTACTACAACATATAGTGTCCAAGCACTATGCCAAATATGCTCCAAGGTAGTAAACTGGAAACAACGTGGTGTAGCTGTGATGACTCAACAAGTGGTAATGCCCAACATTGACACTTTATGAGCCTCTTTGACTCACTGCTTATTGACTCAAGCAACTCATTTGACAACATAGCAAGCAAAATATCTACATCTAGCCCAGGACCACCTATATCAAGTTTCTCCCCTATCAGGCATAATAGACGACCAAGCTGCAGGAAAAACACCAACACCAAAGAACTTGTGATAAATTTCCAAGCATTAAAAACAAGAAAGAAGATTTCTGGAACTTGATTGACTCAGCGAATCCTGAAATCATCTTAGGCAGTGAAACATGGCTAAGACCAGACATCATGAGCTCAGAAATCTTTCCATCTGCCTTTCTGTATATAGGAAAGACAGGAACGATGGCCATGTGGAGTTTTAGGAGCTGTTAGTGTTAAAGCAGATCTTATCAGTGAAGAACTTAACATACCCTCTGATACAGATTCAATCTACAGTATGTGAAAGTCTCCTGATCAGGAAGGAATTTGGTTATCATTGGTAGCCTTTACAGACATCCAAGCAGTGATGCTACATACCTAGATAGGATGTGCAAAGGTATACAGAGTATTATGGAGTTATTTGAAGGATCAGTGGTGTGGTTGGGCAGTGACATCAATCTACCAGACATTACATGGGGCTCTCAATCAGTCACAGGCAGCCAGTACCATGTGCATTAAACAGCAGGTCCTTGGATGTACTCCATGACTGCTGCCTGGAGCAAATGGTCAACTTTCCTACAAGGCTGAATGCAACTCTTGACGTTTACCTGACAAATCACCCTTCTCTCATGCATCGATGCGAACCCCTTCCAGGTCTTGGTGATCATGACATTGTCCTTGTAGACTCTGATGTGGCTGCCCAGCGAAAAAAAAGCACCTAGAAGGAAGATCTTCATTTGGAAGAGGGCAGACTTTGATGCACTTATTTCTAGTGCTGATGAATTTAGCACCACCTTTAATGCCAAATTCAACATCTCCAGCTCTGTGTCAGTCATGTGGAACTGCATTTGCAATTCCCTCATGAGCATGCTTGACAAGACAGTTCCATCCAAAATGTCATCAAGTAGATTCCATCAGCCATAGATTACTGGCTCATTGAAGTGCATGTCGAGAAAGAAAAAGAGAAGTTCTTATCAAAGCTCTCAGGACTAACAGATATACTGACCTCAGACGTTACAAGCAATTAAAACAAGTCACACACAAAGAGTGCAAGAAAGCTTACAACTCTTAATTAGTAAACATTATTAATCCAGAGCAGTCCAAAACCCAAAGAAATTCTGGAGTTTAATAAAAAGCAAGAGATGTGACAACAGCGGAGTGGCTTCTCTGAAGAATGCAGATGGCCTTACAGTGTACTTACTCTGATAGTATAAAAAGAGCCAACATGTTAAATTATCAGTTCTTATCTGTGTTCAATAGCAATGAAGACAAGTCAACCATCAAGGATAAAGGTCCTAGTTCATTTCCACCAATGTCTAAGATTCATATCAGAATCAATGGAGTTCTAAAACTCCTGAGTAGCCTCAATATCCATAAGGCATCTGGACCCGACCAAATACCAACTCGTCTCTTGAAGATAACTGTTCCACAGATTGCTGCTGTCTTCACCACCTTCTTCCAGGCCTCAGTCAACCAATGCACAATTCCACCTGGATGGAAGAAAGCTGATGTTGTACCCATTTTCTAGAAAGGCGATCATTGCAGGGCTGCTAACTACCGTCCGATCTCCCTGACCATGGTTTCCTGTAAGGTTCTTGAACACATCCTCTGTAGCTGCATCATGAAACACCTTGACAGACACAACATCTTGAATGATGCTCAGCATGGCTTCGGGAGAAAACGTTCTTGTGAGTCTCAATTGATTCTCACCGTGCAAGACCTCGCAAAGAACTTAGACAACAAGGACCAGGTAGACCTCATCCTCCTTGATTTCTTTAAGGCTTTTGACAAAGTTCCACATGAAAGATTACTCTACAAAGCACAGTACTACAGTATAAGAGGACCAACACTTGAATGGCTACGAGATTTCCTGACTGATCGCCAACAGCGTCTTCTCCCCGGTGGTGAATACTTTAGCTCAGCTCCAGTCAAGTCAGGTGTACCCCAAGGAAGTGTCGTAGGTCCACTCATGTTCCTCCTGTTCATCAACAACCTCCCAGAATATGTCACCTCAGCTACAGTCAGACTATTCGCTGATGACTGTGTTTTCTACCATGCCTACACGTTTCCACTAAACGCACTCCACTGAAGGCCAACTACATGGTCATGTCCTAGTGGAGGTGGAAACTGCAGAGTATCTGTGAGTTACCCTGCACAAAAACCTGAACTGGAGCACTCATATCCAAAACATCACAAAAAAGGCTAACTCTACCAGAGCTTTCCTCCAACTGAATCTCCATCATTGTCCACGCAACACCAAGGCTTTATGCTACCAAACGCTTGTCAGGTCCCTGCTGGAGTGTGCAAGTGTGATCTGGGACCCATCAACCGAAGTCAACATCAACCAATTAGAGATAGCACAGAGAAGAGCAGCACGCTTTGTGTTCAATGTCTACTCCACATACAGCAGAGTCACACCAATGCTTCAAACCCTCAACTGGCCCTCTCTAGCAGAAAGGAGAACCTGCTGTAAAGCAATAATGATGTACAGGATAGTCCATGACCTTGTTGCTAAACCTACCACCTATCTCCAGCCATATAACATCAACCGCAAGGGGTCACACTCAGAAGTTCCTCATTCCCTTCACCAGGACCCAGACTTACAAGCACTCCTTTTTTCCAGACACCATCAGGCTATAGAATGGCTTACCTCTTCATCTGGCACAACACTTGAATGTTTCAAGAAGGTTGTACCAGACATCCAGCTTCGGCTTTAGGTGGCCTTCTTTTACTTGCACCATGTACATAGACTACACAATTTTAACTCACACTGAGAACACATTTAGTTCATAGTACGTTTATACTCCAAAAGGAGGACTCTACTTTAACAAAAGAAGAAGATGAAAGCTAGTTGTTAAATAAATTGTTGTCTAAAGTTCCGATCCACTCGGCCTACATCCCACATGCGGCATACTATGCCGTCAAACATGGCAAGCCCTACATGCCGTCCCACTCTCTCCCTCATGCTGTCCCGCCCCTCTCCCATATGCCATCTCAGCCTCTGACGGTCACTGGTATTATCAAGAGTGACAATCCTGGCTATGACCATGCTACGCGTAAACACTCTCAAATCTGTGAAACCACATAATACTTTTGTATTATAAATATACACACATGAACGGCCTTTCATGGTTATGATTTTTTCGCCCTCCAAAGAAAATCTTAACAAACTTGGCCTCCACTGCGTGCAAACTTAGAAGCATTCAACTCATTGTTTCAATGACTTCGTTCTTAAAACCAACTCGCATAATAATGGTACAATCCAAATCCTACCAAGTTTATTTATAGTTTCCTGTAGCACATCACAGCTAGTTCCGCGATTCTTTTCTTCCTTATCCGCGTTTTGAGGTAAAACATTCCTTTTACGTTAATGCCATGACTCGTGTGTGACGTGTCGACATCAGATGCAAATAATACAAGTGCGATTATTTCATTTTTGGTAGTTAAAAAACAATCAAATTTTATTAAAGGATAATTCCAATGGCGTACCTGGACTTTTGTGCAAGGGGGGAAGACAATAAAGAATAGCCCATCCTGTTACTCATAAACTCTGATATATACAGTAGTAGAAGTGGGGAGGGGGTTATATTTTGATATCTTAAGGAGGCCTATGGTCATTTTAGAATTTCATAACCTTATTATTCAATGAAAAATCCAATTACCTATCACACTATATACAACAAGCAACACCACAATTCCCATGATTTCCTTTTTGTCACTGAAAAGTTAAGATTGAGGAAAAAGTCGAAAAACTCTAAATAGGCCTAATTTAAAAGTTCGATTTTTCGGAAATACTGAGGAATTTCGAATAATTTGGAAAAGCAGAACTTTTATCCGGAGCAAAATTAGGCCTAAGCCAATCAGGATGCATGTAGGTTATCATTCATAAGAAGTCATAGTAAAGTACAGGGTCGCATGATGATGATACATACATTTCTATCACGCTAATTTTGTAAAAACATTCAAAAGCGCTTTACATACAAGGACATTAGATTCGAAAACAAAAATAATAATACAGAATTGACAACATAAATAGAAATACAATGGATTAAGCTGCATATTAGATGAATGTCGTTTTAAACAAAACAAAACAAATTAATTTGGTTTTAAAGGAGGTCAGGGATACATTATCAATACATTTGAGTTCAGTTGGAAGTGAATTCCACAACCAAGGACCTTTATAAGCAAAGGCCGTTTCGCAAAGAATTGTATGCTTAATACGGGGACCAAATAGAGACTTGAAACGAAAGTCATAGCGGGATGGTTTTTCAACTACCATTTCACATAAATAATTGGGAGCAAGGCCGTGTTTGACTGGTAACCAATGAAGGGACTTCAAACCAGCATTAATGTGAGAAAATTTTGGTAGTCTGAAAATTAACCGAGCAGCACCATTAAGTATTCTTTGAATTATGTTAAATTGATAATCAGGTAGGCCAACAAAAAGTGAATTACAATAATCAATGTGACTTATAACAAAAGCATTAATAAGGGTTTACATGGAATCATTTAGATATTTGGCAATCTGACGAATGTTATAAAGACCGTGATAAACTTTGGAACAAACTTTCCCAATTCGAATATTCATAGACATGTGATTGTCTAAATAGACACCCATTTTTTTTACACAAACAGATGGTTTTATTTTAGCATCACCAACTTTAATGGATTGGACTCCAGCTTTAGCTAATTGCTGACGAGTGCCAATTAGAAGAAATTCAGTCTTGGAGTCATTGATCATGAGATTATTCTTGACCATCCAAGACCTTATTTCAGCAATAATAGATTGCACTGCCCCGACTGCCTCTTTCTCTTAGATAGAGGTAGCAGTGAATGAGCAGTAAAGCTTAGTATCATCAGCATAGGTAAGGGCTTTGACACAATACTGAAGAGTTGAAAAACATAACAAAATAATTATATGGGACCCAAGCAGCTTCTATGGTTAATCAGCTGGATTAACAATATGACAATACCTCTTTAAGGAGAAAAACTAGCACGTACAATGATTTAAATGTTTCAAATTGCATAGTCTCACTTTAAATATCAATCTTTCCCCCGTACATATTATATATTAATACTCTTTGCAATCACAAAACACTCCACGCATCACTCATATAAACAAATAGTAGTTATGCCCTACAAATGTAAAATGATCAAACAACTTCCATATATATTTTGGAGATTTGAAGTATCTTGATTGATTGATTGTAACTTTATTTTCACTCTCTTGCAAATACAACAATATACAGGTTAAGAAAATAATAATTGAGCTTTACATACATTTGTGACAATTTGCAAGGGATAGTGAGGGGGTTATCTGCTCAAGCCAGAAAGGCTTATCGAGGCAGAAACCCCCATGAAAACATAATTAACAAATATGTTACGACACAAACTTAACATGAAAAAAAGAAAAGAAATCATATATCAATCGTCAACATTATTAAACGGGGTATCTTAAGAAAAAAAGTGGACAAAAACAATTCAGAATTAGATAGAATCATATAAGCTTAGAAAGTAATTCTTAAGATGAGACATAAATGTTTTGACATTATTTACGTTTTTAATACCTTGCGGTATGTCATTCCAGACTTTTACACCCGTATATCTTAAACAATGTTGGAATAGTGTAAGCCTAAATTTCGGAATACGGTAATCATTATGACCTCTGGTTTTGTAAAAGTTTTGCGAGAAAAAATGGTCAAAAGCATTGGGTAAATTGTTATTCTTATATTGATACATGGTTATAGCAAGTTGGTATTTATGGAGGTCAAATATATTAAGAGTTCTCAATTTAAAGAAGATCGGGGCGGTATGGGCATTAAAAGGACTACCAGTGACAATTCGAATGGCACGTTTTGCGAAAGAAAAAGCTTTTGTATGTGAGAAGGATAAGCACCACCCCAGGCGACATTACAATATGATATATACGGCAAAATCAAAGTATTATATAGCATCTTAAGTATATGTTCAGGAAAATGTGTTCTTAATCTATTTAATATACCAGTACCTTTTGCTAATTTATTACAGATACAATCTATGTGAAGTTGCCAATTTAGATTGCAATCTACTAATACACCTAGAAATGTTGAGGAGGGGGAATGATTAAAATTTACATCACCAATGGAGAGTTTGGGGTAAAGGGACCAGTCACGACGAGTAGGAGTAAAGAAAACTGAGTAGTCTTCTTTACATTAAGGGATAACTTATTTACATTAAACCAAGATGCATACTTATTCAAAGCTGAAACCGCTCTGTCAATTACTGTATGAGGAGAACGATGGGAGTAAAAAAGAGTTGTGTCATCCGCATAAAGTGAAGGTGAAAGAACAGAGCTAATTCGATGCATATCATTTATTCATATTACAAATAACAAAGGACCAAGAATTGAGCCTTGTGGCACTCCACAAGAAATAAACTTGGAATTAGATTGAGTACAAGAATAGGATACAAATTGCTGACGAAGTTTTAGATAGTTACGAAGCCAATCAAGTGGCATGCCACGAATACTGTAAGTTGATAATTTATGCAAAAGAATAGAGTGATCTAGGGTGTCAAAAGCTTTTGACAGGTCTAAAAAAGTACAATGGGCAACTTCTTTTCTCTCAAAAGCTTGGGTGATTTTATCAATGAGATGCAACAGAGCATGAGCAGTTGACCTGCCAGGGAGGAAACCAAACTGGAATTTATAAATAATTTTGTGAGAAAACAGAAAACTGATGAGCCTATTAAAAACAATTCTTTCAAATATTTTGGAGAAGCATGGTAAAATCGAAATAGGTCTATAATTTGTAATTTGCTCCTCATCACCACTTTTAAAAATAGGAATAACCTTAGCTACTTTGAGATTATCAGGCATAGAAGCTGTTGACAATGAAAGATTAACAATATACGACAATGGTTTACAAATAATAAATGAACATTTTTTTACAACACTTGGGGAATTATCGTCAAAACCAGGAGCAGCAGATTTAAAACCATTAATTAATCTAAGCACTTCAGCATCATTTGTAGGATGAAGAAAAAAAGTGGAAGGATTGGATGGGGGCAAGAACTCCTCAAACTTATGTTCATTAGACGGTGGGATTTTACCTGCTAATTTTGAACCAATTGAAATAAAATAATCATTAAAAGCATCACATATCTCCTTAGGGGCATTATATGTTTTTTCATTGAGAATTAGTTTATTTAGGCATTTGCTTGTTTCATTCCCTCCCCTACAGTACTTATTAATTACAGACCAGGTACTTTTTATATTACCAGTACAATTAGCAAAACTATGAGCAAAATACATTTTCTTGGCAACACGTATAACTAAGGTGAGTTTATTGCGAAACACTTTATGTTCATTACGGTTCTGGGCAAAGGGGTTTCTTTTGTACCTCTTAAAAAGCTGATTCTTAGTTTTACAAGATTTGATTATACCATTTGTTATCCAACTTTTTTGTTTATTACATTTCATAACTGAAGAACAAACGGGAAAGAAATTATCATAGTGTGTAAGAAAAATTGAAACAAACTTATTATATGCTGTATTTGCATTACTTGCATGATTAACCTCGGACCAATCTTCCCTGAAAAGTTCACAACAGAACTCATCAATCTGAATAGGGGTAAATTTACGTAAACGAACAATGTTTTTAACTTTTTTAGGGGAAAATGGTGTTTTTAAAACACTGAAGATTGGAAAATGGTCAGATATATCAGATATCAAGACTCCATTTATGGAATGAAGTTCCGGCTTATTTGTAAATATGTTGTTGATTAATGTCATTGAGGAATCGGTAACACGAGTAGGTCGATAAATTAACGGATAGAAAGAGCATGATAATAGCAAATTGAAAAAGTCATTTGAACGTGAGTCTTGAGTTTCCTTACTAAGGTCAACATTAAAGTCACCCATAACAAAACAGGGGCAGTTGTAACTTGATATTTTCTCAAAGATGCATGACATTTTTTTAAAGGATGAGATACTACCAACACCATGTGGAAAGTACATAATACCTACAATAGCTTTAGTTGAAAACAGATCACAATTAATTTCAATGAATAAAGACTCAAAATCACGTTCTGAGGAGAATGATAAGTCATCTAAAACAGTAAATGAAATATTATTTTTGACATAGAGACATACACCGCCTCCAACTTTGGCAGGCCAATCAACACGTACTAAAGAATATCCATCAAATCTAAATAAAGATGAACTATGGACATGATTGAACCATGTTTCAGAGATGCCCATGACAGTAAAATTAAAATTTAGGGAAGCAATATAGACCTGAAGATCATCAAATGAGCTGGAAGACTTCTAATATTATTATGAAATATGGAGAAATGATTATCAATAGATGGGTATATATTAACATTAAGATCCTCATGGTAGTCACAATTTTGTGATAAGGAAAGGAGCATTTGGTCAAAAAAGGTATTGCTTCCACCATCGTCATTTATACTTGGGCTAGGGAACGACATATTTCTAAATAGTTGGCTAAACATTGGAATGCAATGAATACATGAGATATTATTCCTGTCTGTTAATTGTTTGCGTACTTGGAAGTTTAGACAAGTCTTATGATACAAAAAAATATTTTGACATTTATTGCATCTGAAATATAAATCTGAATTTTGTTGTAAATTCTTAAGACAAAACCCGCATTGACCATTATGCATTAACAATGACATAACACAAGTGTCACACAAAAGACAATAAAAGAAAAGAAACAGCAACAATGAGATAACTCTAAAGAATGTTGATCAAAGAAAGAGCATGATGGCGGGGTTGTCGCCTGCGTATTCGGTTATGATAGTAGCGATGCTATCACGAAACGCTTAATACGACCCGGACGAGAACACAGGTACGACGTACGGACAGACATAACATCGACAACCAAGTCAATGTCCACGGCCTTTGATAACCAGTTGTGGTACACTGGCGTGTCTACCCGACCCAGGCTTGAACCCAGGGCCTCGTGGTCTGTAGACAGGTATGATAACCGCTACCGTTGTTAATCCTGTTGAGGCAGTGTTTATATGCGTATTTAATGCACGGTTCAAAAGACTTTGATATCCGAGTAGAAGGTCCCGACTTTAGCTGTTTAGGAGGGTCATTCGCAAGTGCAAAGTCTTTTGAACCGTGCTTTGATTACCCATGAAACACGATGTCAAACCATAATCTTTTTATAATATTTACATGCTAGATTGTTTAAACAAAGAGCTTGGTTTAAAATGCATAACAAATTTTGTTTAAAGAATGAAAAGCAAGAAACGTTTTACATACATTTTTTTTTGCCGCTTTGTTAAGAAATTCACCTGTTGTAAAAATGGACTAAACCAAATACTCTGGATGTGCAAAAACATTACGGCATATCCTTAACAGTTACTGCGTACATGCACAATACATGCATGACCTTTTTACTGTACTTCAGTCCATTCAAGTCTACGTGTGTAGGCTTGAATGCTAGTTAAAGGATTAGTTCAGTGGTCAAGCATGTTCATCTTAAATGAAAGAAGACTTCAAATGAAACATAATGAGGGAGAAAGCGATTAAAAATCTTATTCTGTTAAGGAAATATTAAAGTTTAAAGCTCTGTCTTATCTGTGTAAAAATGACTGGTGTAGTAAGTGTACTATGGAAAGTTGGCATCTTCATCCTCACATTCTTAACAATTGTTAATGTATTTTAATTTTTTTTTTTATTCAACTTGTTTACTATTTTAATTATTTTCCCTCAAGTTTTCTCTATGTGATAAATTATAATCTCCCTTACTAGATTTGGTTTTACTTCTTTCCTGTCATATCCAATGGTTTGTAAGTCACAAAACCGCAGGACAAAATACGATAAATACATCAGGAATTTGAAGAATCTGAGGCTGTGACGTCATAACTAGTCTGATTTCAGTTGTTTCTATACAATTGATACCAAGTTTTTTTTTTTTTGCTTCGGGTTAACAAACACACAGTTCCAGAAAAGTTACATGCTTCGAAGACGTTGTTTGCGGCGTGTGATTCGACCAGCATTATAACACATTGCTGTTATGTGCATGCTAACATGAGACATCGGAATCGTTGGTGCTGCCAGTGTAAAAGTAGATTTAAAATCTTTAAAGTATATATGAACATTGAATCCTTAAAGCAGAAGCAGCACAACAAGTGTGTGTTGGAGGAGGGGGGGGGGACATATTCCACTTTTCTATTTTCAATTAAGAAAATAATGGCAACAATTAATAAAAGTACCCTTGAAAGTAAATATTCCCTCTAAATCATATGAAATTGCTAATGAACATAGTGCAGGCTGGCACTGGCATACCAGTACCGCAATTTTGAAAAGGTTATGGGTCACATGACGCTACTGTACATTTGTAACATAAGGCATGGGATAATCTCACAAACGAAGGTACAGGTCGGATTATATGCCAGTCATTTTCGATGTTTTTCTTTATTGTTTCTGTCAGCAGCGGTTTGCGAAACTCCCCAGGCTATCCCCTCTAAACTAGACTTATAATATGATATCAGGACAGTTTAGTCGAATTCCCTGCTCTGAAGCAGCTGAAGACGCAATATAAATAATACTGAGCAGAAGATCCCCTTCTACCTTTACAACGTAATTTTGATATGCTGCCCTCTTATTAATGCGGCGCTCTTAGGCGTCTACTTCCACGACTTGTTAATCTTGACAGTAAGCCTTGCTGATTATAACAGCAAGCCTTACTGATCATGGCAGTAAACCTTGCTGATCATAACAGTAAAACTTGCTGGTCATGACAGCAAGCCTTGCTGATCATGACAGCAAGTCTTGCTGATCATGACAGTAAGCCTTGCTGATCATGACAGCAAGCCTTGCTGATCATAACAGCAAGCTTGCTGATCATGACAGTAAACCTTGCTGATCATAACAGCAAGTCTTACTGATCATGACAGTAAACCTTGCTGCTCATAACAGCAAGCCTTGTTGATCATGACAGAAAGCCTTGCCAGTTTTCACTATGTTTTGAAAATTCTTTAGCAAAAGGTTTCCCTCCCAAAAAGTATACCCGCAATATCAACCCTAAACATATTCAAACTTTTCAGCAAAAACTTTATATTGAAACTTGGTTGACACTTTTAATAGTTGTGACCCAACTAATGCTTTTGATTCGTTTGCGAAAATCTTTATTTATCATTACAATATTTGTTTCCCTCTTACTTTAAACAAAGCTTGTGTTTCCAAAACTGGATAACTTTAGGTATTATGAATTCTTGTAAAACTAAAAACAAACTCTATAAAAGGTTTCTTTAGAATAGAACGGATACAACTCCTATGAATTATTTCGCAATCGTTTAACTTCAGTAATACGTCATGCTAAGAAAGATTATTATAATTCAAAGCTCCATCCTGACAATGGTAATGTAAGGTAAACATGAAAGGTTATTAATGAACTTGTTCATGGCGCTAAAAATGATAATGTAATTGAGGAACTTTTTTATGAAGGACATTTTATTTCGAACAGTGATGACATCTGTGATATATTTAATGATTATTTTATCAATATTGGACCTTCTGTACAATCAAAAATTGCGCCATGTGAAAATTATGTATCAACTGATTATCTTATGAATAGTTGCAATTCTTCATTGTATTTAAGTTCAACCGACACGATTGAAATTCATGATATGATATCCAATCTCAATCATACTTCCCCTGGTTATGATGATATCTTACCCTTTGTTGTAAAGTCGGTTGCTGATTATATTTCTGAAACTCTCTTATTTAGTCAATCTTTCTTTATTAAATGGTATTTTTCCTGATAGCCTTAAAATCGCTCGTGTAATCCCTATTTTCAAAAGTGGTGAGAAAAATCTTACAAAAAAAGATAGACCTATTTCTGTACTCCTGTTTCTCTAAATTATTTCAAATAATTGTTTTCAATAGAATATCAAATTTCTGAATCAAACATAATGTGCTTTATGACAATCAATTTGGTTTTCTACCTGGTAATTCAACTTCCCATGCAATCATCCACCTTATCTTATTGATAAATTAATTACTGCCTTTGAAAATAAATATTTTGTTTGTGGTACCTTTTTAGACCTTTCAAAGGCTTTCGACACTTTGGATCATTGTATATTACTTCGTAAACTTGATAATTATGGTATACGCGGGGTTGTATCTTATTTTTAAAAGTTACTTATGTAATCGCCATCAGTCTGTATCTATCAACAATACGAAGTCTGCACTTGATGTTTTAAAATGTGGTGTGCCTCAGGGGTCAATCTTAGGCCCTTTATTATGTATCATTCATGTCAATGATCTTCCTGAAGTCACATCAAATTCTAGCCTTATTCTATATGCTGATGATACAAATCTCTTTGTTTGTGGCCCTAATGCCAACAAACTTTTATCTACTGTTGAAAATGAATTAAAACTAATTAATTCCTGGTTCATGGTTAATAAATTATCATTAAATGTCACTAAAACTTCAATTGTTTTGTTAAGTCCGCCTGGCAAACCTACAAATCTTGACAATGATTTGGTATCTTTTAATAATCATGATATTCCCTTATCCAATGCTACTAAATTTCTAGGTATTATCATTGATAAACATTTAACGTGGCAGAATCATATTGACTTAGTATGTAGTAAATTCCTAAGGGTATTGGTATCATCTATCGTCTGAAACATCTGCTGCCCACTCGTACATTATTGTTTCTATACAACACTCTTATTTTACCCCATCTTTCGTATTGTATATTGTTTTGGGCTGCACGTATCATTCACGTCTAAACAAACTTTTTATTCTCCAAAAAAGGGTATTCCGTTTGCTTAGTGACATAAACTATTTTCACCACGCTTTACCTTTGTTTGCTGAACATTACATTCTATTTGTATACGATATTACCTCTTATCAAGTTGGTATCTTCGTGCATCAATGGCATCACTCTAAGCTCCACTTTCTTTTCCGTACATTTTTCTGTGGCCGTAATAGTATTCATCCATCTGTCCATATTCAACAAGAAACTCTTATCAACTTAATCTCCCACTAGATAGGCTTACCTCTTCTCAACATTCCATTCGTGTTATAGGTCCCAAACTCTAGAATTCTCTCCCTTCTTATATAAATGCATCAGCTTCAAAATCTTTGTTTAAAAATTATTTAAAAGCGTTCTTATTCTCACATTATAAATAACGCTCTGACTTTCAGACTTTATATGTTCTTGGATCAATTTTATCCTGATTGCTTTGCGTTTCTTTTAAATTTGTCTTTTCATGCAGTTTCCCATTTTGTAGTATCTCTTTTTATTTGATCACATTTTTTGCCATAATCTATCTAAACACGACTATTGTTACACAATCATTGTTATAATTATTTGTGCGTGTGTGTAAGAAGGGAGGGGAGGGGGGGGGGGGGGTTCGTTTATGTGTTTTGTGTTTTGGAGGCCACATGTTTATAAGTTACTCTAACTTCCTGTATGGCGCTCCTAAGCCACTTTTGTGATTAATGAGTGTTTATATCAATATCTTTGTTTAATTGTATGTATCATTTTGTATACCTGTATATATCTGTACTCTGTATTAAAGTGTGCTTGAATAAATGTTTGAATCAATCAATCAATCATGACAGAAATCCTTGTTGATCATGACAGGAAGCCTTGCTGATCATGACAGTAAGCCTTGTTGATCATGACAGTGAGCCTTACTGATCATGACAGGAAGCCTTGCTGATCATGACAGTAAGCCTTGCTGATCATGACAGGAAGCCTTACTCAACAACAACAATTGAATACACAACATTAACGGACAGACACGGTAGTCACCTGCATTTTCCCATCAGTCACCAGAGGTGACTGCCGGGTTGTGCTAAACACTACCGAGGATGATAAAATATATACGGACAAACAAACATAAAGATGAGAAAAACAACTCAAGAGAAGGACCAAACAATGACATCAGGACGCGGTGACCAGGCAAAGAGCAGGCAGCGGAGGAGAAAAGATGGACAAGGTGAAAGGCTATCCCGGCGTCAGGAACGCTAAGTTGGCGTGATGGACTTGAGCTAGTCTTGACTTGAGCTATGGTCATGAGCTATACTGCCGGAAGCCAGTAAACAGGCTTTTTACCGGAGTAGATTACGTCTTTGACATGAACATGGTCTTGGTGCTGAGACGGAAGTTGTATAACCGGAAGCCAGTAAACAGGCCTTTTACCGGTATACAACTTGATATGAGGTCAATCTGGGGAAGAAAAAAAAAGAAGCCTTACTGATCATGACAGGAAGCCTAACTGATCATGACAGTAAGTCTTGTCTGTGATCTTGACAACTTAAAGCTGTAAAGAACTTAGCTTTCTTAATCGTATTAAATGTGAT
The DNA here is from genome assembly GCA_020152595.1 of Chiridota heheva. Classification (NCBI taxonomy): domain Eukaryota; kingdom Metazoa; phylum Echinodermata; class Holothuroidea; order Apodida; family Chiridotidae; genus Chiridota; species Chiridota heheva. The sequence goes on from JAIGNY010003850.1 coordinate 1,139,750, forward strand.
TGACACCCAGGGTTGTAGAAAGCTTTAGGGTACTTCTAAAGCCATATTCATAAAAGTAGATATACTTCCTGATCCTAAACCAACAAAGTAAATTGATAAAAGGGACAATACATTTTGAAAGGGACACTTTTGTAGTAATTTTATTTTTAAAGTGCATGTGTGTACATTGCTCCAGTTCTTAATTCAGTAATTAAGGGCACTTTTCATTTTGCGAAAGGGAATCCTTTGTCATTTTTCGAAAAAGTAGCATATATATATATATATATATATATATATATATATATATATATATATATATATATATATATATATATATATATATATATATATATATATATATATATATATATATATATATATATATATATATATATATATATATATATATATATATATATATATATATATATATATATATATATATATATATATATATATATATATATATATATATATATATATATATATATATATATATATATATATATATATATATATATATATATATATATATATATATATATATATATATATATATATATATATATATATATATATATATATATATATATATATATATATATACATATATGTACATATATATATCTATATATATTCCTAGTTAAGTTTTTTGTATTTTTATCATGATTTTCTGAAAGTGTTCAGCAAATTGGGACCCAAATTTGTTTTAGTCTCGTTCACACCGCAATAAAATTCTAGAATAAATATTTCATTCTCATCAATTTTTAATGACACAGAAAATATATATAAAGACTATGAACAATTCACGCAGTCATAATCATATATCAAAGTTTTGCGTTTATTGGAAATTCCTTCAACTTTGATCAGCCCGACAGCCATAGCTTGGAAAATAATATTGCTCTTTTAAAATACAAAAATGATCTTCTCAGATTTTAAAACTCTTTCTAACAATGCAGAAGAACAAGCGTACAAGGGAGAACTACAAATTTGGACAAAACTGTTAGGACACTTACCAGAAAGTTTGCATGTTATATCAAATTTTCAGGTACAGCTTTTTTCTGATAATCCCCCACCCTTCCCCCCTCTCCTCTCTCCCTCCCCATTCCTCCGCCTTCCATATAAAGCAATTATCAACATTTTCCACTCATTTCACCAACACTGAACGGGGGTGTCCCAACGATGTTTTGTACAAGATTGTCTGAAAAAAATGTGTGGCAAACACAGGCGTTTTGTGTTTGTTTGTTTTTTTGCTGAACATTTGAGGGGCTTTTTGAAGTATGTGGATAGTGTTTTACTTTGTTATGAAAGTTCGGGTCCGTAGATAAGGGGGAGGCAATGTCAGACTTTGACAAGTGGAACTTAATATATAGCTGGATTATTTCACTGAACTAGCGCCACCCAACGATTAAGCTTGAAAATAGAGTAATGATCGTTATACTTATAAAGAAGCGCTACGCCAGTGCACCACAACTGGTTATCAAAGGCCGTGAACATTGACTTGGTTGCCGATGTTATGTCTGTCCGTACGTCGTACCTGTGTTTTCGTCCGGGTCGTATTCAGCGTTTCGTGATAGCATTTGTACTATCATGACCAAATACGCAGGCGACGACCCCGTCATCGTAATTGTGTGTTCAACTCTCTCTCTCTCTCTCTCTCTCTCTCTCTCTCTCTCTCTCTCTCTCTCTCTCTCTCTCTCTCTCTCTCTCTCTCTCTCTCTCTCTCTCTCTCTCTCGGAGCGCTACACAGAAAAGCGAGGGCGCTCGTTTTTTGCGAATTTCACAGATATATCATCAACAACACACTTATGTCTCCATAGCCCACAGACAAAGTGAAGGCAACGGTCACTTGAATATTCATATTAACCGTTAATATATTCGTATTAATTGTTATACCGTTGCGTGCTAGATACGCATTCGATTTTGGGAGGAAATCCTAAAAAATACGCTCTTACTTTTCGGTCTAGTGCTCCTTTAATTAGCTTAGAAATATCGACATTTTGAAATGCACAAATGCTTTATCCCTAGCTGGACCTATTTGCGAACTTCATTTACATTGATAATTTCAAAAAGAAATTTTATCGAAAACAGAAATATCTATTACAATTTGCAAGGTTGTTTTAACAATAGGGGGACCTCAGCCCTGTGGAAGATTGATAAATTGTCCCCTTATAATTGGCAAAAATATTTTTCAAAATAGGTACTTTTAATTTCGTTCTCTTCATTTCTTAATGGAAAAACATTTCTTTCAATCATGTCAAATTTGAAAATGGGAGAGAATGCGTAACGGGCAGGAGCGTAAATATTGGGTGTTGTGGGGGTGTCAATTGGAAAATCACCCACAATTTTCGAGAAGTCAAATTTGTCAAAACTTCCAAAAATGTTAAACTTAAATTTCCAACAGGAAAGAAAGGATATACAACAGGGAAGGAGATATCCTCCCAGGTGCTGTTTCCTAAGGAAATTTCCTAGATTTTCGAGAATGTTTTTGTTATTTGTATTAATTTTTTTCAAAATTAGCTTCATTTCGATCAAATTTGTCATTTTTCGAGATTTATTTTTCAATTTTCAGGAAATATTGCCAAATTCTTCAAAAAAAATTTCATTAGTTTAAAAACTTTGTTCAATTTTATGTTAATAATTAATCACATTTACCTTTGATGCAAAGAAAACAGACAACCGGCAGACCGTGAAGGAGAAATCCTCTTTGTTGGCAGTTTCTGAATATAGAATGCAACAACGACGTCTATACAAACTTAATATTTCGCGCGATACAGTAACATTTTAAACAATTTTTACTTGCGATTTGACTTTGAACCCCCTTTTGAATCCTGGATCGCCCTTGCATTCTTCTCTCCAGACTGCAAGCTTTAGCAGAGCGTATGTATCTTGAATTGCATTTAGGGGCGTCACCATTGGGGTGTGAGGCGTCACTATTGAAGTGTGAGGCGTCACTATTGGGGTGTGAGGTGCAGCACTCCCCCAGAAATGATTCGCCGTCGGGAAAATTTTGCGTTTTACGCCGTTTGTCCGGAAAATTCTTCCAGTGTTCTTGCACTCTGTTCAACCATATAGTATCTCCATGGTTCAACCATGGAGATACTATTTGGGGTAGTATCTTTATGGTTCAACGGTGGAGACAATCCATCCAGATTATCACCTGTTGGGTATATATTCTTGTTTGCTCGGTTTGTCGGGAAGGATTTAGAAGTATCATTCTACAGTAAACCAGTCAGAACTGGTCGGGACCGATAGTTGCGATGTATAAAAATTGGCACCAACTATCAGACTATATAATTAGCTTCTTCTGTTTACCAAAATTTTAGTGCAAATATATGCGAAAAATTCCTTGGTTTGAACACAAATTTCAAAGGGAAAAACTTTGAACCCTTCGCTATGAGTGTTGTAATTGAAGAAAAATATATTACATTGTTATATTCGCCGATTACACCTTATCGCAGGCCTATTCGTATAAATTTAATAGTTGTGGGTATATTTGTGTAACTCAAGTCCGTACATTTTGTTCCCTTGTTTCGCCTCGGGCCTCGGGTCTACACTTAAACATTGTGAATAAAACATTCTAATACAGTCCCATAATTGAATTCACGAACACTGAAATACACATTTCCATAGTACTGTAGTAAACATATATATGCACAAGCTCTGTCTCGGGTGGGTCTAAAACTGTAAAACGAAGACCGAAGACGGAAGACCAAAAAATTATTAATTTTCCACTTGTTATTATACTTATTTAGAAACCAAGGACAGGACTTCGTTTATTTTCATTAATTCTTTCGTATTTTCACATCATAATTAATCATTATTTCAATGTGTGAGAAAAAACTGACATGTCTGTGAAAATAGCCAAAAAACATTTTTAACCGTTTTCCAACATTTTCGTAATTAGTTGATATGTCAATCTAAAAAAAATCCCCTTGTAATTTTAGAGAAAAAACACTTTTTTCAGATTTTGGTACTTCGTTTTAGAGATTTGCAACATAGGCAAATCTCTAAAACAAAGACCTCAAAAATGAAGGTCTTTGAAAAAATTTAAAAACAATCATTTCTTGTTATTTTTCATCATTCAGAGAGTACCGGACATGATTCAATTTTCAACTCTATTCCTTTTTCCTTCATAATTATCCAAAACAAACTTGGTCACAATTTCAACATTTTTTCACCCCCTGAGAAAATAGCCCAAACACATTTTGCTGGGTGTCCATAGTATTTTAAAGAATTAGTTCAGGGGTCAAGCAAGTTTATCGTAAATTAAAGAGGATTCAAAATTGAACAAAATAGAGAAGAAAGCAATAAATTATCTCATTCTCATTATTATCATTCAGAAAATATTTAAGTTTAAAGTTTGATATCATTTGTGTAGAAAGGACTGAAATCAGACTAGTTGTGATGTCATAGCCTCTAATTCTTGAGTCTTTATATATTCTATCATATTTTGTCCTGCGATTTTGTAGCTTGAAAAGCATGGGACATGTCAGAAAAGTAGTAAAACTGAATGTAGGAAGGGTATTAATAACATACCACTTGAAGAAAGTTCGAGGGAAAATAAACTTTCTTTAAGATAAATTAACAATTGTTAAGAATGTGACGTTGAGGACGCCAACTTTCTATAGTAGATTTACTACACCAGGCATTTCTACACAGATAAGACAGAGCTTTCAAATTAAAAATCTCCTTAACGGAATAAGATTTTTCATCAATTTCTTTACCATTTTGTTTCTTTTTAAGTCCTCTTTCATATCAGATGGACTAATCCTTTAAGGGATTTGTGTCTGATAATGTTACGTACGTATAAAACCATTATATTACTACAATCCTTAACTCTTGTAGGATTTCTTAGCATAATTAGGAAACTGAGAAATGAAATCTAAAGAAAATGAAGTTGGACTGTTCTGTGAGCAGGTAAGAGGTATGAAGTTTTAATTGTGTGTTTTAACTTGAAATTAACTTTATTTTGATTATCGTTCGTGTTAATTCATATCCAGCGGATAAGAAGTGAACGCAGCCGTGCTAGGAACGTCACTTCCGGTTTTCAGTTTTCTTTCTTGATTGCGAGAAACTTTTGTGAATATAGATAACAAATGTGGGCCTCTGTATTCGGTCCTGCGGATTGTGTGATCGAAAACATCGCAGATTTCTCGCGATCAATGGGGGAAATTACCAGCACGGCGGCGTTTATTCTGAATGTATGCCGGACGATATCTTTCCTTTAATATTTTAGATTGTATGCGTAGATTTAAATCACGTGATTAACAGAAAAACACAATGTTCTTTTCAAAGAAGGTTACTATATGCAACTGCTTTGATCAGTCGGGTGTATCGTCTGTTTTAGTGTAAAGACTGATAGCAGTGTTTTTCAAATAAAAATGTGAATAGTTACTTGTACCATATGAACAAATTCTGGAATAGAAGGTTATAGAAGGACTTATTGAAATAAAGAACGGGGAGAGCATCTCGAGATATGTTTGGATGCATTTTAACCACATCAACACATTGGTAAATTTAGATTCGATGACCTTGACCCATTCCTCCAATGGGTCAATTAAGAAACGTCTTAGGATAGTAGTTTCCGTTTTAATATTTCATGAAATAAATATATTGAACAGGCCAAGAGAGATAGAATTAAAGGCAACTTAAGAGCTACCTACTGCGAAAAAGAAGAGAGAGAGAAGAGAAAAAAAAGGAGTGGGGAAGGGGGGGCTTGAAGCTGTTCCAAAACAGGATGCAATGAAGAAGTAGAATAACAAGGCTGTCGGTAAGGATGATATTACAACAGAACTACTGAAAGCGGATACCCATATTACGGAAGAATGGCTAGAGGATTTGTCACGGGACACAGAAATAGGCTGTTCGGAAAAAGAAGAAGTTGTTGCGTTGTTATAAGCACAGTGGGTGTCCTGTGGAGCTTGCTAGGTATAAGGATCATGAAAAGTTTACAACGGGTTTGATAAGAGATACTAAAGCGATTTTTGAAAAACGTTTGTCCAAAGAGGTTAAGGTTAATCTAAGTCGTTGCATTCTTATGTTCGCTCAAAGCAAAAATCAAGGGGTTGTTAGTCCCCTTTAGGGTAATGATGGTGCTACTGTGGTAAGGATATGACTGAGGTTTTGAATAACTACTTTGTGTCTGTTTTTACTAAGTAGTCCCCTGTTGATGGTGCTGTGGATTATCTTAGTGTGTACTTTCAAGTATCCATTAAGAATGTTGATTTTTCAGTTGATGTTGTGTCTAAGAAGTTGAAGGGATTGAATTCAATTAAAGCACCCTGTCCAGATGCTATACACCCTGCTGTCTTACGCGAGTATTCTGGTGTTCTTTCTGTTATCTAAGTATTATCTTTTCAAAGTGCTTTGATGTTGGTGATGTTCCTAGTGATTGGAGAATTGCTCATGTCACTTCTATTTCTAAAAAGGGTGACCACAGTTTGCCTTGTAATTATAGGCCAGTTAGTCTTGCTAGTGTTGTGTGCAAGGTCATGGAGTCCATTGTTAGGGATGTTGTGCTAGATCAGTTACTGGTCAATGGTTTGTTGAATTTGTACCACCATGGGTTCTTACCTAAGAGGACTTGTGTTTCTAATTTATTGGAGTTTCTTGATGATGTTACTAAACCAGTTGATTATGTTCATAATGTGGATGTTATCTATTTAGATTTCCAAAAAGCATTTGATAAGGTTCCATTAGGCAGGCTCATGATGAACACAAGTGCACTTGGTGTGGAGGGAAAGTGTGGCAGTTGGATATATTCTTGGTTAGTTGACAGGTCACACAGACTTGTTCTTAATGGTGAAGTATCTCCGTGGAAGAAGGTTACAAGTGATGTTCCTCAGGGTTCTGTATTAGGTCCGCCTCGTTTCTTAATCTTCATTAATGATATTGATGTTTCCCTTGGTTCCAGGATTAGTAGATTTGCTGATGACACTAAGCTGTGCAGGATTGTTGATGATGCTAGGGTTCTTCACTTTTGCAATTTGATATGGATACGTTAGATTCTTGGTCCCAAACATAGCAGATGTCACTCAATGTTGATAAATGCAAAGTTATTCATTTTGGTCAGAACAATTTGGCTTTTGATTGCTGCATGAATGGTTCAAATCTTGGTTGTGTTGATTAAGAAAGGGATCTAGGTGTTGTCATTACTAGCAATCTGAAGCCTTCTAAACAATGTGCTTTAGCAGCTGCAAGGGCAAATAGGATGCTTAGTTTGGTTAGAAGATTTGTTGTTTTCTTGGTAGAGAGGTTGTTCTTAATTTGTATAAGCAGTTAGTCAGGCCTCACCGTGAGTATGTTATTCAGGCTTGGAGTCCCTTTTATGAGAAGGATAAGATCATTTTGGAGCAGGTTCAGCAAAGAGCCCCTAGACTTATTCCCGAAGTAAGGAATCGTTCTTATGAATCTAGGATGCGAATTCTTGGCTTCAGCACGCTTGATTTGAGAAGAGTACGTGGCGATATGATTTAGGTTTTGAAGTTCCTATCTGGTAGTGATGCTTTGACTTCCTGTTATTTCTTGCATGTTTCAACTAATCCTCATGTGACACGTGGTAACAGTTTGAAGTTGACCAAACAGTTCTCAACTTTGGCGTTTTAGCTTTTCACAAAGAGCTTTTAATGAGTAGAATGGTTTGCCTGTGTGGGTAGTTAGCTCCAATTTTGTTCACAATTTCAGAGTCAACATCGACAAGTTCTGTACTAATTCTGAACGTGGTGGTGGTGTTAGTTTGAGATTTTTATGGGGTGACTAACCTTTCTTAGCCCGTAATTTCGTCATGTTATGTTATGAAAGAGAGGAGCTAGGGTGGAATTCTTGCAATGAAGCCAGACACGTTGCCAGAGACAGGATGCATACGTTGGAGAGAGTACACTGCAACCTTGATGCACTGAGATCTATAGCATTTATTGGGTATATGAATAACTTACAATTGATTGAGTGTTGTTTTTGTTTTCATACCATTTAGAGATGTTAATTATAGTCTTAGATCCTTTTTTTAATTTTTTTATGTGTGGTCACTTGGTTGTGTTTAGAAAATTAAAAGGTTACGTTAGTAGCCTGACATGTTTAAAATTTATATCGTATGAAATAGGGTAAAAAAATCGAACTTGGTAATGTGATATCTTAGCCTTTTTAAAGGAATCTGGAGGTAGAGGCAAAACATGCAAAAAGGTATATATCCACACAAAGGACGAAATTTAACATGGGGGGGGAATGGGAGCCAAATTTTATTTTCGTCTTAGCAAACCTAGAAAATATACGATAAATTATAACTATTTGTAAAATTATTGGAAATTTTGGCAACATTTCCAGAAAATCTTGAAAAATTAATCACCAAAATGAAGAAAATTTCGCGAAAATTAAGTAATCTTCCGGAAATTGAAGACAATTTTACGAAGATGAAGCAGATTTCTCAAAAATGAAAGCAAATTTTTCGAAAAAGGAAGAAAATTCCCCGAAATAAAATCTAAAAAATTAAAGAAAATTTCCAAAAAATGAACTATGAACTTAATTTATTATTATCGATAATCTTAATATATTTCTTTCACAGGAATATTTTTTCTAAGGTCAAAAACTTACGTCTGGGGGACAATAAAAGGGAGTTGGGAAATTTGCCTCCAGTTACAATCTTAAAAAAAGGCTCTGGATATCTTGTTCCGATTAGAAGATATGGAATTTTCAAGTTATAGAAAATATGATGTTTCTCAACATTGGTAAAAAGTGCTCGATGCAGTAGCAGAGCAGTTATGCATATTCATCCAAACAGGGAGCTGTCAAAGTAGCAGCTCTGTGATTAAAAGCGGGATCTGAGCTGCAACCAGTGGTTTCACCTTAGCGGATCATCAGGCAACTAAAGCTAGGTATTTATTCAGAACAAGTCAGTGCTTCTTCTTGGTACGCTTGGGTGGTCTCATTTTACAATGGCGGCAAGAGGACACTATCTGTTATCTTTTGTTGCGGAGGTTTTCTTTCTTTGCGTTGACAATGGCTAGTTTCTCCTCCGTGCATAAGATTGCATTGTCCAGATGAGTTTATTAGGGTGTTTGATTGACCAGGAGATCTTGAAGTTTTCGCTCTTTTCTTTTAGAGCCCAGATGAATTTAGAAAGCTCTGTTTCGCTGGAATGCATTTTGTGTTTGAAGGACTTTGTTATGGTTGTAAACCCACTGTTTGAAGCACCCACCTGTCATGCTAATGTATGTAAAGACAGCATCGTTTTTGTGCACCTGAGTTTTGTACACAATGGCTTTAGCCAAGCAATCTCCGTTCAGGGGGCAGTCACTTTTAATGCGGCAGTTGTACTTGTTTTTTTTTTGGGGGGGGTGCTTGAGCTTGTTTGTGACAGGGTTTTCGAGTTGTGGCTCTGGATGATTGATTTGATGTTTCTCATGCAGCTGTAGCTCACTTTAAAATTGTTCTTGTTGAAAATTTGGTGGAATTTGTGGCTGTGAGGGAAATGTTTGGTGATTAGCTTCAAAAAGATTTTCCCTACATTAGTTTTCACTGTTCTGCTAAAAGGGTGGGGTAAGCAAATGATTTTTCTGCTCCGTTTTTTATTTTTATTTTTGCGTTTGGCGTCTGTGTTTTCTTGCCGCCATTGTAAAATGAGACCACCCAACCGTACTAAGAATAAGGTAACAAGTCCATCATTTCCAAGTCAACTGTACAAAATGATGAAATCTGGTTATGACGATGGTAATGATGATGACGATTATGATGATAGTGGTGAGTGGCGTAGCCACGGAGGGGGTGGGGGAGGACAATAGGGAAGGGTTCCGGACTAGCCGAAATTTTCAAAAAATCAAAAATTGGGATAAATATTTGTTTTTTCAAATATATTTGTTGCTTTTAGAAAACAAAATTGCCCTCAGAAGTGGGCTAAACTTGAACATAAATGGTGATGATGAAGATGACGACGATGATGGTGATGATGATGGTGGTGACGAAAATAGTGGGTTGGACACGGTCCCGTCATTTAGAGAAAAGTTTATCACAATAGCGGTTGCAACGGGTCAAACCAAAGAGTGGAAGCTCATATGTCAAACATAATGGAACAAATACTGCAACCGCTATTGTAATAATTATTACAATAGCGGTTGTTATTATACATTAGCGGTTGTTATTATACAATAGCGGTTGTTATTACAATAGCGGTTGTTATTTCAATAGCGGTTGTTATTTCAATAGCGGTTGTTATTACAATAGCGGTTATTACAATAGCGGTTGTTATTACAATAGCGGTTGTTAATTCAATAGCGGTTGTTATTACAATAGCGCTTGTTATTACAATAGCGGTTGTTATTACAATAGCGATTGTTATTACAATAGCGCTTGTTATTACAATAGCGGTTGTTACTACAATAGCGGTTGTTATTTTAATAGCGGTTGTTATTACAATAGCGCTTGTTATTACAATAGCGGTTGTTATTACAATAGCGGTTGTTATTACAATAGCGGTTGTTATTACAATAGCGCTTGCTATTACATTGTTATTACAATAGCGGTTGTTATTTTAATAGCGCTTGCTATTACAATAGCGGTTGTTATTACAATAGCGGTTGTTATTTCAATAGCGGTTGTTATTACAATAGCGGTGTTATTACAATAGCGGTTGTTATCACAATAGCGGTTGTAATAACAATAGCGGCTGTTATAACATTAGCGGTTGTTATCACAATCGCGGTTGTTATCACAATAGCGGTTCTTATCACAATAGCGGTACTTATCACAATAGCGGTTCTTATCACAGTAGCGGTTCTTATCACAATAGCGGTTGTTAAAACAATAGCGGTTGTTATAACAATAGCGGTTGTTATTACAATAGCGGTTGTTTTACCATAGCGGTCGTTATTACAATAGCGTTTGCGACAGTGCTATCTAGAAACTGTGGAATTTGTAGACCAGTTGATGTTATAAGCGCCTGTCCAAGGACTCAATTTTTGCGTTGTCATGGTTGACGACAACATCTTTGAAACCTTGCCACAGGCTGACAGGTGTATTACAACAAGCAGACGATTGAGGATGTACTCCAAAGACGTGAACATCTATGATTACAAGGCGATGCTCTCCACCATTTATCCTATCTTCGTAATCCATCATTGGCCATCTATTGACAGATCGAGACAAGCTACAATGACCTATGCAATGAACCGTGTCCGATACTCTCAAAGTGAGGAGAATTTACAAGGATTGTTGGTTTGTTTGTTTTTTTCCTCCTAAGATGTTCCTTTTTCATTTTTGACAAACACGACGAAAACTCGTCGCCTGCGTATTCGGTTATGATAGTAACAATGCTATCACGAAACGCCTTAATACGACCTGGACGAGAACACAGGTACGACGTACGGACAGACATATCATCGACCACCAAGTCAATGTCCACGGCCTTTGATAACAAGTTGTGGTACACTGGCGTGTTTACCCAACCCAGGCTTGAACCCATGGCCTCGTGGTCTGTAGACAGGTATGATAACCGCTACACCACAGTAGGTAGATAAACACATACACATCCTTGGTTACAAGCAGATGTTCTTGCACTATTCATCTTCGTAATCCTCATAGACCTTCTAGTGACAGATTGAGGAAGGCTACAATGAACTCCACAATGAACCTTGTCTGATACTCTCAGAGTGATGAAAATTAACAAGAATCGTTTTTTTCTTTTTTCCCAAAGATCTTCCTTTTTTATTTGTGAGATCTTTGTTTTAGAGATTTGCTTATTTTGCAAATCTGTAAAACAAATTACGTAAGAGGAAGACTTTGAAATAAGTCAAAAATTGACTGTTTTTTGAAAATTACAAGGGGAAAATGAAAAGTTTACACATAAACTAATTACGAAAATGTTGGAAAACGGTCAAAAACGTTTTTTCACAAATTTCAATCATGTAGAAATGCGAAAGAATTAATGAAAACTAATGAAGCTTTTTGAAAATTCTGTTTCTGAATAAGTAATAACAAGTGGAATATATATATTTTTTGGTCAAGTTCCAGTCTTCGTACCGTTTTAGAGGTCTTCGTTTTAGAGATTTTTGAAGTCTTCCATCTTTAGTCTTGTTTTAGAGGTTTTTGTTTGAGAAGCTTTGAAAGTCTTCCACCTTCGGTTTTGCTTTAGAGGTCTTCGTTTTAGACACACCCACAACAGCAAAGTAAAAGCCGATGTTTTAAGATGCGCTTTTAATTACTTAAAAGGAGAATATCTTTAAATATATATTTACTTCAACCTCGAAATGACAGACCTAAACTGCTAAGTTCCTATGATATAGGATCATGTACAAAAACAAGTAAACCTTAGAAAATGAACTTTAGACCAACTCTTGCTACGCAGGCGGTTGTCAGCACCTAAATGCATGCTTGCCCCATTTCACAATAATGGTGCAACCGCGCCGCTGTATGAAATGTTTACCTCAGTACGAAGCTTGCAACATAAGGGTGGAACAGTAATTCTTTCAAGAGCCGTTCAATTTGTATAACATGCATCAAAGTCGAGACAATCAACTTGTTTAATGACAGCTCTCTGGTAATTTTGAGTCATGACTGATCCAAATGGATGGTGTCCGTTTTTTCCCATCCTCTCAAAAAAGTAAAAAATCAGGAGTTATTTAGAATGTGAGTAATTGAAAGTAGAAGGTGTGATTTAATTAGAATTGCGATCACCCACTGTCCACAATGTTTAGCAATTTATCTCTAGGCATAATAAATTTTAACATTTTACCAAGCTGGAATTGGAGCTGGAACACCCTCCGCCCTTTTTTATACTTTGTTCAGAAGTTTAACGTGGAAGCAGCATGATACAGAAAGTGTGTAAAAGTGAAGGAATAGCCTCATCACGGAAGGGTGGAAAGTTGCGGTAACAATCCATACCGGGGAGGGTGGAAATTTGAGGGAACATCCTCAACTGGAGAGGGTGGATTGTTGAGAGAACGGCCTAGGTTGAAGAGGGTGCAGGAAGTGCTCAGGTTTCGAATTGTTTTTCAATCTTAAATTTAAGCTTTTAAAAACTTAGCAGTTTGGTGTAACACTTAGCATTTTGGTGTAACATTTAGCAATTTAAGGTAACACTTAGCAGTTTGGTGTAACACTTAGCAGTTTAGTGTTACACTTAGCAGTTTGGTGTTACACTTAGCAGTTTGGTGTAACACTTAGCAGTTTAGTGTTACACTTAGCAGTTTGGTGTAACACTTAGCAGTTTAGTGTTACACTTAGCAGTTTGGTGTAACACTTAGCAGTTTGGTGTAACACTTAGCAGTTGGGTGTAACATATTGTTGGTGCTCTCTGGGTTACGAAGTGGTCTGGGTCCGAAGGCTTGTAGGTTTCAAGTTTTTCGTAATCAACGACAATTTTGCAAAAAAACACGTTCAGTGACGTAGCTAGATTTTGTTCTGAGGGTCAAAAACATGAAATACACGAAGTCCGATATCTTACTTCTCATGATCTAAAATATAGGACCTACCTATTTTTTCTTTCGAAACAATGGTCTTACATTTTTTTAAATTAATTCATTGATCAATTTTACTTTAAAATTGAACACAAATTGAATATAAAATCATCCATTGCCTGAAGTAATGTACCCCCCCCCCCCTGCCCTTCTTCTTTCTATAGCCAAGGAGGGTAGTAGTTCCTTGGTGTATGCATGGAATCGTGCAATATACATATTTCCAGAAATTCCTAAACTCCTTTAACCAGGTATCTCAGTTATTTTGAGATTTCTGATTTAACCAAAACAACACTTCACGTAATAGTGTGTGGAATTCTCTTACAAAATCACGAATTACTGGTGTATGGCTGATCAAAAAATTGCATAACAAAAGCATCCTGACATTTCGGGCAAATTGGAATACTTAAAGTGATTAGATGGGGACACAGAGCAAGCTGGATACTGTGATTCTCTCAATCACAACTCCCTGTTGTGATTAAGTACACCAATTTATTGAAACCATAGAAGTTTCTTAGCCTTTTCTTTGTTATGTTGAATGCAAACGATCATGTTTATACCTGTATAGCCTGTAGGCTAAAACACACAGGTTGTACAGACATGACCCAGTACGTAAACAGCCGGCCGTCCATCGGCGTATCGTTAGCGGAAATGACGGAAATATTTGATTAAAGCTATGCATTGGAATAATCCGCTGGGATAACGTCAGCGGGCCGCCGCCGGCTATACACTGTCGTTTTGCTGGCAGGATAATGCCAATGGGGAGCCGACAGCTAGACGCTGCTGCCTTGCCGTCAGAATATCGCTAGCGGGCCACCGACGGCTTGCGTACTGGGATAAGGGGTGTTGAAATGTTCGGGGATGTTGAAATATTCGGGGTGTTGAAATGTTCGGGGGTGTTGAAATGTTCAGGGGTGTTGAAATGTTCGGGGGTGTTGAAATGTTTGGGGGTGTTGAAATGTTCAGGGGTGTTGAAATGTTTAGGGGTGTCGAAATGTTCGGGGGTGTTGAAATGTTCAGGGGTGTTGAAATGTTCAGGGGTGCTTAAATGTTCGGAAGTGTTGAAATGTTCAGGGATGTTGAAATGTTTGGGGGTGTTGAAATGTTCGGGTTGTTGAAATGTTCGGGGATGCTGAAATGTTCGGGGATGTTGAAATGTTCGGGGTGTTCAAATGTTCGGGGGTGTTGAAATGTTCCGGGGTGTTGAAATGTTCGGGGTGTTGAAATGTTCAGGGGTGTTGAAATGTTCGGGATGTTGAAATGTTCGGGGTGTTAAAATGTTCGGGGGTGTTGAAATGCTCAGGGGTGTTGAAATGTTCGGGGGTGTTGAAATGTTCAGGGGTGTTGAAATGTTCGGGGGTGTTGAAATGTTCAGGGGTGTTGAAATGTTTGGGGTGTTGAAATGTTCGGGGTGTTGAAATGTTCGGGGTGTCGAAATGTTCGGGGGTGTTGAAATGTTCGGGGTGTTGAAATGTTCGGGATGTTGAAATGTTCAGGGGCGTTGAAATGCTCGGGGGTGTTGAAATGTTTGGGGGTGATGAAATGTTCAGGGGTGTTGAAATGTTCGAAGTGTTGAAATGTTCGGGGTGTTAAAATGTTCGGGGTGTTGAAATGTTCGGGGTATTAAACTGTTCAGGGGTGTTGAAATGTTCGAGGTGTTGAAATGTTCGGGGTGTTAAAATGTTCGGGGTGTTGAAATGTTCGGGGTGTTGAAATGCTCAGGGGTGTTGAAATGTTCGGGGGTGTTGAAATGTTCAGGGGTGTTGAAATGTTCGGGGTGTTGAAATGTTCGAGGTGTTGAAATGTTCGGGGTGTTGAAATGTTCAGGGG
>JAIGNY010003850.1:1160000-1172500 GCA_020152595.1 Chiridota heheva
ATTCGGTTATGATAGTACAAATGCTATCACGAAACGCTTAATACGACCCGGACGAGAACACAGGTACGACGTACGGACAGACATAACATCGACAACCAAGTCAATGTCCACGGCCTTTGATAACCAGTTGTGGTGCACTGGCGAATATGTAAATGACATCCCTGATAATATAAACAGCACAGTTAGGGTGCTTGCTGATGACTGCCTTGTGTACAGAACAATTGATAACCTCTCTGACCAACAAATCCTCCAAGATGGTCTTAACAAACTTGAACAATGGCAAAACAAATGGCAACTGAATTTTAACCCCTCTAAATGCTACATCTTGTCAATTTCCTCTAAGAAATGCTTTAAATCACCTGTTTATACCTTATGCAACCAGCCACTAAAACATACCAACTCCCACCCATACCTAGGTGTTGAAATTGATAATAAACTGAGATGGAATAAACATACATAACATAAGCAAGAAAGCTAACTCTGTACTTGGCCTATTCAAACGTAACCTCTCAAACTGTCCCACCGACGTTGAATTCACTGCTTATGAAGCTCTAGTCAGGCCAGTACTTGAGTACGCATCAGTAGTCTGGGACCCCATCACCAGTCTGCCAGTGCGATGTGGATAAACTTGAATCTATTCAAAGGAGAGCAGCCAGGTTCTGTATGGCAGACTACTCTTATAAATCTAGTCTAAAACATGCTTCATAAATTAGAAGACAAGAAGATACAACAAGAAGATACAACACCCGGCTACATATGCTATATAAAATCAATAACAATCTTGTCGCCATCAATAAAGATGAACTTATCCCCGCCGTCAGAACTAATACAAGAAATAATCATGCTCTTAATTTCCAGGTTCCCTATGCTAAAAAGAATGTATATAAACACTCTTTCTTCCCTCACAGGATTGGAATGCTTTACCGTCAGACATTGTACATGCACCAAGTCTCAACTGTTTCAAAGCTAAACTTACTAACACTTGTATTGCTAACAAGTTTTTTTAAATATTTTTTACTCATAATTTTTACGCTCGGTTGGCATTCATGTCCTCTTGAAGGATTTTTGCTGACTTAACCGATTCAGATTCAGAATCACCTCAAAAGCTTCCACCTATCACAAATCAATAAAAGCTCTAGTTTTCAGTAAACTGTTACGCATACGCAGAATTTGCTCCACCACCAATGATTTGTTAGATTCTTCCATTACCTGATTACCCTCCTCAAACAACTTAACAACAGGGGATACCCCTTTAGACTTTTATCTGACCAGTTTGAAAAACTTCTCGCCATTCCTCGTCAAAAATTGTTAAACTACCAACCCAAGTCCAAATCCACTCGCATTCCGCTAGTGATAACACATCACCCCTCGCTAAAACCATTCATATCCAATGTACAACAATCGTGACCCATCCTTTATTCAGACCACTAATATCCCTCCCCCCTCCCCTTTCCTTTCTTTTACGAATCCCCAGTAATAGCACGCAAACAACCACGCAACTTGAAATCCATCCTCGTACATTCTAAACTTCAAAACACACAAACCAACCATGGTAATATTAAATGCAACAAGCCCCGCTGCCTAAGTCTGTAAAAACACAGACACCTCGCACACCATTTAACACAGCCAGTAATACTCAGCTTAAACCTGGGATTTTCAATTGTGACAACTCCAATGTGATTTATAATCTGTGCTGCCAAAAACGCCCCCTTATTGCATACAGGTGAAACCAGTGCTAAATTCAGACTTAATAACCATAAGCGTACTATTCGCAACAATTCTCTTGGCTTTCCTGTGGCTTCCCACTTCAATGTATATATATATATATATATATATATATATATATATATATATATATATATATATATATATATATATATATATATATATATATATATATATATATATATATATATATATATATATATATATATATATATATATATATATATATATATATATATATATATATATATATATATATATATATATATATATATATATATATATATATATATATATATATATATATATATATATATATATATATATATATATATATATATATATATATATGTATATATATATATATATATATATATATATATATGTATATATATATATATATATATATATGTATATATATATATATATATATGTATATTTATATATATATATATATATATATATATATATATATATATATATATATATATATATATATATATATATATATATATATATATATATATATATATATATATATATATATATAATTATATATATATATATTAATGATAACGAATCTAAACTTGCTACTTTAAGTTTCACGCCCTTTCGCGTTCATCAGGTAAGTGTGGTACTAAACATAAACCTAGCTTGGCTCTCTTTGTCTTGCATGCTTCAGCGCACCTTGGTGACGGCATTTCGATACCAGCTCTGTTCTTTTGTTAAGCAAGTTCTCTTTTCTTGAGATAGAAGAGACAATTGCGAGCTTTTCTTCTAAGCATAAGCTGCATTGTGCGGAAGTGCCTCTACGGGCTGTATTTGAATGTTTCACAATCGACCATTTAATCGAGTAACTTTCTTCGCTGTCCTTGAGGTCCCATATAAACTTCGATAGTTCCGTATCATTGGCATAATGTTTATTTCGGAAAGATTTTGTGTATTTGTTATATTTCAATTTAAAAGATCCCCGCTCATGACTTGTGTTATCGTTGTGCACTACTGCCTTGTACACAATGGCAGTGGCCAAGCATTCTCCAGGAAGGGGGTATGCATCGGGGTTCTGGCAATTGCATTTGTTAGTGGGGCAAGCGCGTAGCCAGAGGGGGCCTGGGGCCTAGGGCCCCTCCCTTCGCAAAAAAAAAAAGTTTTTCGCTCACTACGGAAATTATTGAGTTTTGTTTTTATTTCTAAGGAAAAATGCGAGAACAAGGGGACTTAAATCGATCATTTCGTCATTGGAGAGGGTAAAGGAACCTTCATCAGGGGAAACTGACTAAAATTGAAGAAAATATTGTCACTTTTTTTCCCATTTTGGGGCAGTTCCTGCAAGCCTAGGGGGCGTTTTTCAAAAATTTCCTCCATATACGTTACACGCCAACCCATAGTGGTGCGTACGTAGCGCAGTTACAATTATATAGGGCAAACTTCACCAAGGGCTGATGGTCTAGGCCCCCCCGTTAAAAAAATCCTGGCTACGCGCCTGTAGTGGGGTTGGGGTTTTTGTATTTTGCGAGGATCCTTGAATTGTGTGCGCTTATGGCCGACTTCATGCTACCCATACAGCTGTAGCTGACTTTTACGTTGTTCCGATTAAATATTTTGTGTAATCTGTGCGAGGGTGGGAAGTGCTTGCGTAAGAGTTTAAGGAATACACCCCCACGTTGCTGCTGACACTCTTACTATAGGGCGGATTAAACCAAATGATATTCATTTGGCGGCGCTTTTCTTAGGTGGCTGATGTTGCGGTGGTTCCATGTATGTGAGGCCCTCGGCATATCCACTGGATCTTAGGGCTTCATCATAGGTGGGTGCGGCGTTTTCAAACATTTGTTTACTAGATGACAGCTCTGAGATTCTTTTTGCTTATGGTTGTTGGTATGTGGCGGATGATGTTTGGGGATGATTTGATTTGGCGTTTATGTATAGTGGCTGGTCTTCTGGCTTTTGAAAGGGCGATATTGTCCAGTATTTAGGTCCATTGTTACGTCGAGGTAGTCAACGGTTTTGAGGTTAGTCGATATCGTAATCCTCAGACCAAATTCTTTGAATGCTGCTATGAACCTTTTCCTTAATTTATCTGCTTCTCCTGATTGTGTCTCAAAAACTGCAAGACCGTCGTCACGGTAGAGTCCGATGTTGTTACTATCGAACTTCTGTTTGAGGGATGCTAAGATGTACAAGCCGATCAGTTCGCAAGTTTCCGCACCATCGAAGCTCCCCATGGTGACGTCGAAGCAGTTGGTGGTGTTGCGCTTTTTCCAAGTTTTCCCGTTGTTGAAGAGGACTGATTTTCTGGCGTGAGCTATAGTGTCTATATCGGTCTGAGTTATGGCGGTATATATATATATATATATATATATATATATATATATATATATATATATATATATATATATATATATATATATATATATATATATATATATATATATATATATATATATATATATATATATATATATATATATATATATATATATATATATATATATATATATATATATATATATATATATATATATATATATATATATATATATATATATATATATATATATATATATATATATATATGTGTGTGTATTTATATAATGGAAAAGAATAACTGACACTTGTATAGCCAACATGATTTTACAGTTAAGATTAACTCGAATTTTTGGAAGACCTGCTCCCTTCGTCAGAAGTGCGTGAATGGTAAAATATCTAGGTTAACTTGCAAAAACTGGTTAGTATGACAAAAAGCTCAATCTCTATTTAATCCTGTTTTGTGTGCCTGAAGTGAATGAAGAAGTCTTTGTTCGGACAGTCGTCATTCTTTAGTGGACGAAGAAAAATCTTTGAGAATGCAGCAAGACGAATCAGATATTGAATGGGCAGAAAGGTTGAAGTGGTTGGCCACTGGATAGCCGGTGTTATTATCTATGATGCTTTTTTTTATGATTGTTCATGCGGAGCCTAAATTTTGTGCTGGTTTCGCCGATGTAATTGCCCTCCCCCTCCAAGCATCTGGTTGGTGCATGTAATGAGGTATACGATGTTGGATGAATCACAGGGTCGAGTTGAAACGGTTTGGGAACAAAGGGAAGGGTGGGGTCAATTTACGGGTGTAAAGGATGGCGCAAATTTGGCAACGGAGTTTGCCACACCTGACATTACCGGTGGGGGAGTTGCGAGGGTGCTAGTTAAATTGAGGTTGGGGATGCCTGTACGCACATGCAGGGGAAGAGAGAACAGTTGGTTTAAGGCTTGGTTGGTGGATAGGGCTCTTCATGCTTTATGTTGAATTTTGTTGACCGGCAAAAGGGCGGAATTAAACTCGTGGACTATCAGACTATGGGAATGCGGTCGGAGAGGGTTTTGGGTTTGTAGGTTAGAGTTTGTTGCGTTCTATATGTTTTACGTTGTTGAATTGAGTTGGAAAGGGTAGCCTTTTTGTAGGAAGTATTGAAACAACTGTAGCGCTTTGTGAATGAAGGCGCCATTATTGGAACAAATACGACGGCAGCGGAACACTTGAGAGAAAACAATGCAGTGTTTTAGGTGGGTGGGATGAAAGCTGGTAAAACGGAGATAAGTGTGCGGGTCGGTGGGTTTGTGGTAGATGGAAGTTGAAACTGAACAATTTAAGAGAAACACGTCGAGGAAGGGTAACTGGGAGGGGGAGGATTTGATGGTGAAATTATAGAGGGGTGGAAGCTGTTCATATAATTGAAAAACTGGGTTAAAGCTTGGGGCTATGTTGCCAGATAAAAAAAATATATCTTTTATATATCTGAAATATGTGAGAGGCTGGAGGGGGTAGGCATTGAGGAGCTTCTTTTTAAAAGCCCACATAAAAATGTTGGCCACTTTGGTTCCCATTGGGTTTGAACAAACGTTTTGTTGTTAAGAGAATAAATTGTGGGTTAAAATAAACTTGAAGAGTGTGGCTCTGTCATTGACCGTATGGGCCGAATGCTGGTGTGATTTAAGGAAGGAGCGACACGCTTTAATGCCCTCATGATGAGAAATATTGGTGTATAGGGCAGTGACGTTCATGGTGACCAGAAGGGATGTGGGAGGGATGAGGGAAGTTTGGCCAATTTACGGAGGAAGTGGGTGTTGTCTTGAATGTAACTAGGATAAGATGCAAAAGGGGTTGGAGACTAAGTCAACGTGACCAGATATCTCCTCTGTGATAGTGCCTCTGCATGATACTATGAGACACAGAGAGGGGCGTGACTTTAAGCTCTCTAACGGCACGAAATATTTCACTGGGGGTGGTGGGGCTTTTTGGGAAATTACAATTGAGGGTGCGGCGAATGGTGTCTTTAAATAATTAATAGAGTTTGTGTAATTTGGGTACTCCATAGAAAATGCCTAGTTTGGGTTTAGATGGTAGCATGAATGAAATGTCATTAGTACAGTTAGGTGAAAGAAGGGTTCCCCCAGTACGGAAACGATGGAGGGTGTTTTCAGGTACTTCGCAATAGGTTGCTGCGTCTAAGAGGAGTTCATCGCATTTGTCGATGTGTTGAGTCTGGTGTTGGCGCCCCCTTTATCTGCCTGTTTTGATGGTGATGGTTGCGTCTTTGGTGAGGGTGTGTAACACCTTCCGTTGTTGGTTTGTGACGTTTGATGGAGAGTGCGAATGGGTTGGGAGATAAGATTATTTAAGTGATTGCGTGCATATTTCACAAAGGAGTCAATGAAAGCATTTCTCCTGGGTGTGGGCTCCAATTATTCTCTTTTCTTTTCTTCTGAGAATGGTGGTGGGTTTGGTTGAGTTATGGTCGAAGAAATATTCGTGCAGACGGACCTTTCGTATGAAAACTTCATTGTTTTGGCAGATATTGATAGTGTCGATTTTGCTAGGCGTAGGGCAAAAAGATAGAGCCCGCTCCAGGACCTGGGTTTGATCAGGTGACAGATCCACATGGGACAAGTTGATTATGTTATATGGCTCGAATTCGGGACGGGAGCCTGGTGACCAATTGCTTAGAGCTTCAATGGAGAGGTGGTGTTCTCTCGTGTGATGGGAATTTATCGAAAGGTGGGTTGTGCAATCCGAATATTATTGAGGGTTTTTTTTTTACCTTGTTTTGGAAGATTTGGTTTTTCTGCTGAGTGAATCGTCTATCTGAATTGTGTTCATTTTACCAAATTTTCATTTAGTTTTACAATTAATCAAATTCTTATTGAAATAATTTTCCTAATTCCACCTCACAACTTTCTAAAAAGCATCCAACCGTGAAGGTAAAGTCTTCTTAAGGGTATATTTTCCTCCCCTCCCCCCCCCCCTTTCTTTCCCTCCTCCCTACTCCGCTACACATCTGCTACTCCCCTCAAGTTGATTGCTTTTCAATTAAAAAATCTTATTGGAATCATTTCCTAATTCCACCTCACAACTTTCAAAAAAGTATTCAACCGTGAAGGTAAAGTACTCTTAGGGGTTTATTTTCCTCACCCCCTCACCATTTTATAATCGAAGAACACTGAATTAGAATATGATAATTATTTAAAATAATGATATAACACAGGATCTGAAGCTTTCCAACTGTCATATTTTCAAAGCAATTAGCTGTTTAGCACAACAGTATAGCTTTATATGGTCACCCCCGCCCCCACCCACACACACACACAAACACGCGCGCGCACACACATTCACCTAAAAATATGACTTTGATCGGTCCGAACATTACTGGTGACCCATTTTCCCTTAATTTACAGTTTCAAAAATTCAAGATATTGTGGTCCAAAATTTGGTTGAATAGAACATATTTATTCCAAAACCCACACAAAAATTGGAAAATATACCAATCATAAGTCTTGAATTCGGAAGGATTTAGACGTATAAGACCATGATTAGCCAATTGCATTGGTCATCAATCGGAATAATTTACTGTCTAAAATAATGTGAAAGCTGAGCAAATAAGGGGTCCTTAGATTACTATTATTATTAATGTTTGTGAAATTTTCTTCAAACTGTCAAAAAGATCAATTATTATAAGGGGACTTAAACATGATTTGATATAACACTTTCTTTTTATCTGTAGAAAGGCACTATTTATTCTTTACAAAAAGGGGAGGAGAGAGCACGTGAGTTGATGTCCTGACAATGACCCAGGTCCATATAGTAAGTTTTGCCTTGCATGTGGCCCATTTAAAAAATGGCCCACTATTTTGGGTGGCTTGCACACTCTAGAAAGCCCTATTTTAAAGAGCTTTTACAAATTGTACTGCTGGGAAAACAAAAGTAAGTAGAGGTAAAGGCCTTTTTAGTATAAATAAGTCCAATTTGTAGGGCTGTTGGGCCCCAACCTTGACCTTATAGGGGGAAATTTGTAATAGTGTATGCGCGCGTAGCGCGGGAAATTTCACACTTGTAGTCTTTCTAGGGTGAATTTTTGTGCTACTTTCTCTAATGAAATAAAAGATCAGGTATATAGTCTTTAAATGGGCAAGTTCTTTTTCTAAAAAGGCACTTGTTTTCTTTAAAAGAGTACTTTTCCCTCTGAAAAAAGGCAACTTTCCCTCAGAAAAGGTCACTTTTCTTTTTTCCTCTCTGAAAAAGGGCACTTTCTATACTTTTGAGAAAAGTAAAAGGGAGGGGGGGGGCATGTGCCCCTTTGTGTCCTCCGGTTCCGCCGCCTATTCGTTAGAGTACAAAACATCGAAGCACTTGAGAGGGCAAAGACTGTCAATCTATATTCACAACCCTCAGCCATGTTAGCCAACATTATCTTCGATGGCTAGGCCATGTTAGGAGAATGGAGGAGGGCCGTATATCAAAAACCTATTATATACTGATATACGCGGCCAATTCGAATTAGGTTCCAGACCCTTGAGGCCGGCCATACCTGTGCTTCAAAAGACGTCTGCAAAATCAATATGCGCGAAGCATGCATGCATAAGCGCAGACAACTGGGAAGCCTCTGCTGCAAATTGTGCCATTTGGAGACGTACCATCCAGGAGGAGACCACGCGTGTCGAGTCCAACAGGAACCTCAAACAAACCGAAAAGAGACAACGCCAAAAGGCCAAAACCAAACAGCCTTCAGTTTTCGTATATGCAGTGACTGTAGGAGAGACGATCACTCCAGGATCGGCCTCCTCAGCCACCTTGCTTAGGCACTGATCCAACTCAGCTAAGGCGCTTCCTATCGTTTACTTTGGAAGGAAAAGGACAGAGAGAGAGAGAGACCCACGGGGCATAGGAAGGATCACCTCTTAAGGGGACAAAAACTCGCACTGGTGCTAAATCATATTTCCATGCATCAAACGTTGCTGCTAGTCGGGTTATCTTGCTCAATTTTATGGAAATCTCATTCAATTTTCAGGAAAATTTTGACAAATTTCCTTCATTTGCGGCAAATTTTCTTCATTTTCTGGAAATATTTTTTAATTACAAAATGTCACTACCTTTCCAAATTTCTGAATGGGCTGAAATTAAGATTATTTTACACCCATAAAAGTGATAAAATGCACCAATTTGCAGGGGATTTCCCCCTGGACCACTACAGAAACTTTTCCCTGGACCCTACAAGGAGCCTTTAATGCAGGCCCCTGGACCCACGCTAAAACTTGCGCTTTGCGCTCCGATTGCGCTAACGGCTTTAAATCTAAGCAAATGTTAAATCAGCCTCGCAATATAAAATATTTTCCGAAGGCACTGACCAGCTGACTGATATCATTACTACAGTAGTCAAGTTAAAAATATTTTAATCAGTTTTTAATGTTTTGTATTAATACCATTAAACTTACAGTGAAAAAAATTATTTTCTATAAAAGTGTATGTTTCCATAGACGCAGTGAATCAACTAACAACTGCTTTCGTTAACAATGATGCAAATTTTATTGATATGAACAATAATGAAAGAGGTAAAGCTATGATCATTAATCAACAACAATATCATAAAAGGTTCAACATTAAATATATTTTTCACTTTTGTGACAGGTTTGATGCTTAATTTTTTAAACAATTATCGCTCATTAACTTGTCCAAGATAGTCGACTTCTTAAGGTTAAAAAACACTTTTTATTAAATGCTAAAAAAAAATTTAAATCAACAACAATATCATAAAAGGTTCAACATTAAATATATTTTTCACTTTTGTGACAGGTTTGATGCTTAATTTTTTAAACAATTATCGCTCATTAACTTGTCCAAGATAGTCGACTTCTTAAGGTTAAAAAACACTTTTTTTTAAATGCTAAAAAAAAATTTAAATAAAAATTATCTTTTCGCTATTTCGAAATGTCTTCGTATTTTACAGTTGGTGACATTTCGCTTTGACAGTTTGAGGTCGAAAGCAAACTGACAAAGGAAGAACACGAAACATCTTTTTACCCCAAAAATTCACAGAGCTTTCCCCATATTTGATAAAATTCAAGGTTTTCATATACCTCGTGAGTCCAGTGGCGTAGTCAGTGGGGCCCAGGGGCAATTTCCCCCTCCCTTGGCGAAATTTTGTATGTAAAATGTAAGTAATGGGATATACCAGTACGGTATACGATATGCTATACATATTAGTAAATTGAAAATAACGAATGTATAATGTTAAATAATTATTACCCAAATTTCATATTTGGTAGTGACTTTATTTTTTGCGAAACAAATTCTTCAGTTTTCGGTAAATTTCTTCTATTTTCGGAAAATTTCAGTATTTTTTTTTTTTTTTTTAATGTGCGGTAAATTTCTTTAACATTCGGTAAATGTCGGTAATTTTAGGTAAATTTCGGTAATTTTCAGGAACTTTCTTTAACTTCGGGAATTTTCTTTTCACTTTCTTGCATTTTTCTTCTATTTTCGTGCAATTATCTTCAATTTTCGGGCAATATTCTTCGATTTTGGAAAATATTCCTCAATTCTTGGGAAGTATCTTTATTTTCCGGATATGTTGCCAAAAATTACCAAAAAGTTTCACAAATTTCCAATAATTTGCCTTCCACCTGGGAAGGTGAAATCAGACCCATACCCGCTTCCTATACGCCTTTGGGTACAGCCCTTTTTCCGATACCGTTTGCCCCCTGGCACCGAAAGCTGAATACGCCAAGGTCCGTGACTCATTTTCTCCTTACATTCTTGGTGAAGGTGCAAGAAAATAACAGGCATATATATATATATATATATATATATATATATATATATATATATATATATATATATATATATATATATATATATATATATATATATATATATATATATATATATATATATATATATATATATATATATATATATATATATATATATATATATATATATATATATATATATATATATATATATATATATATATATATATATATATATATATATATATATATATATATATATATATATATATATATATATATATATATATATATATATATATATACATATACATATATATATATTGCTACGTCATTCATATATATGTGTATATTGTTACGTCATTCATCTTGTAATGGCATTGTCACAAAGCTGCAATGTACATTATGAAAAGGCCGGTGGCTTATTTTAAGATTAACGTTGAGGCGGAATGGTTATATGCGTATTAATGCACGGGGCACAGGACTTTGGCCCGAGTGGAATGACCCGACTTTATGGAGGTCATTCTAGAGTGCAAAGTCCTTTTAACCGTGCATTTAATACGTGTATAAACACGATGCCAAAACATAAACAGGTTTATAAAATTTCCTTGTTGAATTGTATAAAATGTGTACAAAAGAGAGAAAGAGACAGACAGACAGACAGACAGAAACAGACAGACAGACAGAGAGAAAGGTTTACATACATTTTTTCGCTTTGTTTAGAAATTCACCTGTTGTAAAAATGGACTAAGTCAAGTAGTCGAGGCAGTGTATGTATAACGGGGATTTAATGCACGGGTCATAATAATACTCCATAGAAATGTTATAATAGGTGTTAATTAATTAAATTAAATTGAAATTGAATTAATCCCAGCTAGTGACGTCACACGGATTCTTCCCGATGACTGTTGGGCCCGTTATTGCCAAGTTACAAAATCAAAGAATTTACACCAAAGGAAAATAAAAATATGCATGAGCAAAAAGCGTATTTTATGAGAAGATCTATAAATTCTTAAAGGATAAGTTCAGCAGCTAGGAATTCTCAGATCAAATGAAAGACTGAAAGAGCAAAAGAGATTATCTGGTGAAGAAAGTGTTTAGAAATCTTATTTTGCTTTGAAGATGTTTAAGGATTATCGTAGTTCAGTTGTTCATTCTTAACAGAATGAGATTTTTGAATGGTTTCTTCACTATTTTATTTCTTTTGAAGTCCTCTTTCATATAAGATAAACTTAGCACAGAAATGTATTGATTTTGAGCTATCCGCCCTGTCATACATCACACCATAACTAACTAGCTTGTCCAAAAATGTTAAAGAAAGTGTGTGAAAGGGGGAGTGCGCTGGGTGACATTACTCTTCTATCAGTGCATATGTATTCAACAACAGCTCGGCTATTTTCCATTTAAACTTAATATCCCCCTAGCGGAGCGAGATATCGCCATCTGACCATAGTTTCTCCAAATTAATGTTTGTCTTTTTGCCCTGCACATGTGCCATACAAGATCGGCATGCCAATTAACGTCTCTGAGTTACGAAACTCGCCACACCCACCATAGCAACGCGGTAACTTTTATGCATTTATGGCACTTCTCCGGATCTTTAGAGTTTTTAGCAAAAGGAACAAACAAAGTTTAGTTTTGTAAGTGTTCCGGGTAACAGCAATTAGATTTACAAAGCCTGCACCGGGCCCATAAGCGCAATTTTTGTTCAC